>CM038228.1:45259896-45373740 GCA_021442155.1 Cymbidium sinense
TTTGATCGGTTCAAAAGTAGTGCTTTTTCATCTTTCAAGAGACATCTTGATTTGGTAGAGATGATCCATCCATGAAAGAAATACTACATGAGATGCAATGTCCACCATTAATTTTGGTATAGAAGAGGAAACTCATCCTTAGGACATGCCTTATTTAAGTCCCTAAAATCACAAAATGCAAATTTGGCCATTCTTCTTCTTAATGGGATGACACTAGCCGTAGATATTTTTCTTCCCGATGAAACCAAAGATCGATTTCTTGACTTTAAAATGACCTATTGTTCAATTTCTAATCACATGCATCTAGGAGCTTGCTTAATAGGGTAACATTAGGATCTATTGCTAGGACCGCTACGTTAGAGATAATGGCATTTCTTCATAACTCCATGTGAAAAGTCTTTAAACTCAAATAGCCTAACTAAGTCATTGGTTTCTTCTTCATTCAATGAATTGATGTATGTGAGGATTTTCTTCTATCCTCGTTGATTTCTTAAGCTTGTCGATTGTGAATGAATCTCCTCTTCAAATGGTGCCTCTTTGACTTGGAGATCATCTCGATCATCTAAAGTTTCTAAACACACATTCTCATAATAGTTGGGGATGTGTGAGAAGAACCTATCGACTCCAAATGGTTGGTAACAACTAGTAATAATCTTCATCATCAACACTGCACTCAATCCTAGTCCCGCTCTTGATTGCTTCCACTGTATTGTTCCATAGTTTTTTCAAGTATTCTGACCTATGCTTGGAAAGTGTGAGGAACTAAACCTTTCTGATAAGATTTTGAACACAAGGTGAGTAAAAGTCAAAAGGTAATTCCATTAATTTTTAAAGTATCTTCCTCAAGTCCTACAGCTCGACTTGAGGATGATGAACCCAAAAGAACCTCTTCGCTTCATGTCACTGAAGACTTAGGGACTTCCTTAACTATCAAAACTTCAACTTTCTGAGATGTAAGTGAGCTAAGGTTCCCAACTCGCCTAATAGTTTCACATAAACCATTCAAATACTTTGCTTTGCTTGGAGGCCTGTCTTCATCTCTGATCAAAAGTCACCTCCAATGGAACCCCGAGAGGGTTGGTATACTAATCACATTAGACTCATCCTCCGAGCTGATTCCAAGTCATGTGAATAGTAGGGTACTCCTATGAACTGAACATGACCTCATTGGTCAAGGCCAACTGGGGGTCTCCACCTCTGAACCGCCTCTATTTCTCGCCTCCTACGGGAGGTTGAGCCATCCTACCCACATGTCCATATGATGGAATGAACTATGGGTGGAATGTGATATGCGATCCACTTCTTCTTCAATTCCCCTTGCTCACTTGACTTTTCTTTTCTTTTCATTTTCTTTTATCTTTCTTTTGCTTCATTTTTTTTGCATTTGCATTTGAATTTTGTCCAAGTTCATGAGAAAGGGTGTTTTGAGGAAGATAGTAGGTCGCATCCTCATAAATCTCAACCTCTAACCAAAATGGCTTTTCATCCCGCTTGACATGATTCAATTCCATCTTTCAACTTGATGCACTGATGGAGGATGGAACGATCTTGTTCGATGTATCCAAGGCCTACCAAGCAAAGTGGAATGAAGTATTCAATCAATGATGTAGAACTTGCTTCAGCCTTCCAATCTCTCCAATGGTAACATAGAACCTAAAGCTCACTCACCTTGATCATTGAATCCTCTCAACATCATCCCATCTCCTCAGAGTGTAGAGATGTTAATCTTCAAATAGGAAAGGGTCTTCAGACTCATAATGTTTATACGATGCACCTAATCCATGAGAACCCCGGTGAGAACTATCCATGATGAATGTAGGGGATGGTTGTGTGCTCCAAGTCCAAAGAAGGTCTTCATCTGAAGGTGATCCCTTGGGCTTCTTTTGCATAATGTGCTTCCTCACCTATAGTGTCACCGAGCTAAGCATATTTAGATCAAGGAGAGCCTTGATTAGTGATTCTCCATATCTTTGGATAAGATAGGGCATCATATATGCTTAGCTTAGATGGCAACTTTCTTAGATGAGAAAGGACGCTTCTTGGCCAAGCATATCCAAGTGGAGGAGGGACACCAATGAGGTTGACTTTGCAATTGAGGATAAGGTGGTGCACTGCATTATCGCTCACTCACAGCCTTCTCCTATGGGACTCTCGAAATCGGATGATTCCAAGTCTATCTCAAGAGGTGAACCCATAGTATTCAGAGTTGGAAAGTCCAACTCTGAATCAGAAAGAGGAAGATCAAAATTGTTATAGTTAATTAGACTTGAAGAGTTATCATTAGGAATAGAAGAAGACAACTCATCAGAAGAGACACAGATGTAATTCAAATCAGCTTTATTCTTCAATTTCAAGTATTTGAGGTAAAGTAGAAGTCAAGTAGAGAGTGGAGTAAGGGATTTGATGCCCTTATCCACGATACAAGAGTTCTACTAGTAGAAGAAATAGAGCAAAAATGGAAGGAAGTTGCAATTGAAGGCTAAAGTCAAATGGTCGGCTGCTAAGGGCTATCCTCAACACACATGTCCGCTACGCTGAGCTCTTTCTAGAGTTGGCACTGCAACTTGCAAACCTTCCTTGGTGTTGGAGGTTGAAGCACCTACAAGGAAAGCTTCTTGATCTTCAAATTATTTTCTTAGAGGTTTTAGATAAAAGATGTCCCAACCTTCTTTGGTTTTGGTAGATCACTTGCATCCCCAAGGATTATCCTAATGGAACTAGAAGGTTGTTCCACAAGGTATTCTTTTGGGATAACTACAACACCGATCTTGAAACATTGTTCAAGCAAGCCCTTGAATGTGAAGCAATCCTCCAAAATGTGGCCTAGCATACGGTGATAAGGGCAAAAGTTTGGATCATGACTTTTCCCTACTTCCTCCTGCCTCCTAGTTCGTAGAAAAAAAAGTTTCTTTAAGAGATTCTTAAAGATTTTCGATTACCTCCTCTTAAAAGAATAAGGTTTGTTTAACTTATCTAAAAGAGTAGGTGGACCATAGCTACTGGCGTATGCATGTATTATGGGTATGGCCGAGGCGGGTGCTGGAGTGGAGTGGAGGCCGGTATGGTACCTGGTGGTGGCAAAGGAGGTGGAGGCTTGAGGTCATGGTCGCCGACTAATCTCTAGCCCGCTTCCCCATCAACCGCTACTACTCCGGTTTCTTCTCATAAACCTTTGGGATTTCTCCGATAACTGAAAAGGCAACTATTTGGCCTCCTTGTAGATTAGCCACCTTATTGATTAGCTTCTCAAATGTCTTATGGTGAAGCCCTTAAGCATGAAGGTGACAAGACCATGGATATTCTTCAAGAGAATCTCAATAGCATGTTATTCATAGCTTGGTTCACACTTCATACTCGTTATACCATAAGAATATAATCAACAAGTGACTCACGAGTGTTGGGCTACAATGAGATCACTACAATAACCCTTTATCGAGCTCCAAGAAATCTCTTGATGAAGAGTTGCTCTCTCAAAGAAATGTCTTAACTGAATCGTTAAGCTATTGATAAAGAGTCTAAAGAGTAAAGATCACTACCTACTAACAACTAGCTCAAGTGAGCTATATGCTACCTCACCTTACCATCAAAGCTTTTGAAGGAAGGAGGCACAAAACCCTTGGGATGGATAGCATCAATTCCTCTGGTAGGGTCTACCCTTTGGAACCGATGATCCTCCTCGGGCTTGAGCCAAAGCTTCCTTCACCTGCTGCTCAACCATGGATTTTAGATCTTTTTCATGTATGGAGGTACTTTCCACTACCTTCCTATATAGGCTAGTGCTACCTTGCTCAATGGGAGGTAGAGTCTTAACTGGGTCTAAGACATGCACTAGCTCAGCCGACCGACATCGACTATACTAGATGAACTAGGGGCTTATTTCAAGCACTACCGCACGCTAACAAGTCTATAAAATGTGCCATCCAATCATCTCGCTTCATCTTTCTACCTTAATCTGTTGGTGATGGGTTGATTCTCAGTTCTCTTGATCAACCTCATCACCTTCCATGGCTCCCTAAGAAGAGATCTAGTATCAACCATGCATACGAATCCCCATCAAGTCATCTTCATTGGGATCCTTTCTTCATCATGCACTAAAGATCTCCTTCTTCTCCATAAAATAGTGTGCAACTATCTCATCTAAGGATGATCTAACCAACAAGTATAACAACTTGGGCTGACCATGTGATCATCATGAGAGAGGCACCCACCTGAATCGAGAGTCAATCGTGCGGATTACTCATGAATGATAAATGCTATAATAGGGGTAATAATCCTGGGATGATCCTCTACTACCGCTCAAATTATCCATAGAATATCTGGATAACTATCACCATCTCAGTGGAGCAGGAAGGAATGACCACGATGCGTTCGTGGTCGCCACCTCTTCCGCACACCACCGGTAAAAGGTCGAAAGCAGAGAGCTCCTACCACAATGGTGGTGTAGAGGAGTAGATCCTCCATAGCCGATCACCAACGGGTGCTTTTCCTGTGCCTTCATGGCCTTAGATGGAATGGGAGATGCCGAAACTGCATCATGGCGATGGGGGGTAGAGTGGGGTGGAGACACCACCACTCTATGTGTGAACCCCTCTGGTGGTCCCAGGGAGAATACTATCAATATGGTCGGGTAACCGAGCGAAAATCAACCAAAGTCCGACCGATAACGAACCTCCTCGCTCTCTACTAGTAATGTGTGATGTATGGCCTCATCCCTCTCGATGGATCCGCCTCCCTATGCAGGGATAAGATCAAAGATCAACTGAGCGACTCTGATGCTCAGCTACCTACATGGCATGTGAGCGGTGATGACCTCCTACCTAGAAACTCGCTGTAAGTGCACCACTAGAGGAGGCAATGAACAGATCCTCCTGGCATCCTCTCTAATCCCGAGAGAGGATGAAAAGTGTAAAATGGTGATCATGGGAGACTCATCCATGGTCGACGATGCTCCTAGCTCAAGCTATCCAGTGTGGAACCGCTTTGACCATACTTCTTGTTCCTACGTGGGTAGGTGATGAGAGGAGTGTGAGCTAGACCCATACTCAAATGTGGGAGGCAAGCCCCAAACGGGGAGCCTTACCCTTGGAGGTATAAACATGGTGCTAGCACCGGGGCAACATGGGAAACTCTATGAACTACACGAATTGGTACTGGTATCAGAACTATAACATCTGAGTATGTGGTACCCATAGCTTTCCTCTTAGTGAGGAGATATCAATGGGTAAGTCTACCCGATGACGCTTTCGCCCTTTCTTCAGATGAGGGGAAATGCCTCACAAGTGATCTGCCCTCAAATCCTCCAAAGTGGATCAGTGGTATGGTCCAAATGAGGAAGTCACCGATCTAGAGATCCATACCAGGGAAAGTAAAGACAAATTTCTAAGAACGCAACCAATAAACCGACAAACTGCATACTAACCGAAAAGAATCTGCAATGAGAAATGAACTTGCATCAATTTTTTATCTCCATAGATTTTTTTTTTGAATTTTAAATTTTGAAATTTGAACCACATCCAACAACTTGGAAGTGTTAAGTGGGTTCAAATAGATTTGAAGAGATTGAAAAGAGGAATTTGAATATGAATCCAAACTTCAACAAATTTAGGTATGTTGAAATATGGATTCAAAATTTTGATAATGCTTCCATAGGTTCATTATGTTTTGAATTTAAATTTTGATTTGATTTGAGGACCCTTTCCTTTAACAAATTTGGGTATGTTAAAGTAAGGGTCAAATGATTTTATTTTTTTGTTTGATTGTTTTGAATTACTTAGCAAATTTAGGTATGCTAAGTGAAGAAAAGTGATTTTTTCTTTTGTGAATTTATTTGATTTTGAAAATTTTGGAATTCTTACTTAGCAAATTTAGGTATGCTAAGTGAAGAATCCAAGTGTGTTTTGTTTGATTTTGAAAATAGATTCTTAGCAAATTTAAGTATGCTAAGAAAATCCTAAGTGTTTCATTTGTTTGGAATGTTTTGATTTTTTGAAAAGGTAGATCCTTAGCAAATTTGGTATGCTAGATCCTAAGTGTTTTGTTTTGTTTGTTTTTGAGGTGATTGAAAGTGGAGATTCAACTTTTAGCAAATTTGGTATGCTAAAGATGAAGTCCCACTTGGTTTTGTGAAATGGATACTTCACTTAGCAAATTTGAGTATGCTAAATGAAATCCCAAATGGTGTGTTTAAAATTTTAATTTCATTTTGGTTTTTTGAAAATGGAAACTTCTCCTTAGAAAATTTGGTATGCTAAGAAAGAAGGTGTTTGAAATTTTTTTGATTTTGATTTTGAAACTTAACAAATTTGGGTATGAAATGAAGTTCCAAATATTGTTTGAAATTTTGATTTTGGATTTCTTTACTTAACAAATTTGGGTATGTTAAGAAAGTTCCAAATATTGTTTGAAAATTTTGATATGATTTTGATTTTGATTTTGATTTGGAAACTTCACTTAACAAATTTGATTATGCTAAATGAAATTCCAAATGTGTTTTGAAAATTTTGAAATATGATTTGATTTAATTTTGATTTGGAAATTTCACTTAGCAAATTTGGGTATGTTAAGTGAAATTCCAAAATGTGTTTTGAAAATTTTGATTTTGAGATTTGAGACTCACTTAACAAATTTGGGTATGTTAAATGAAGTTCCAAATGTGTTTGAAAATTTTGATTTTGATTTGGAGATTTCTTAACAAATTTGGGTATGTTATGAAGTTCCAAATGTTTAAAAATTTTGAAATATGATTGTTGATTTTGATTTTGATTTGGAAATTTACTTAACAAATTTGATTATGCTAAATGAAATTCCAAAATGTGTTTTGAAAATTTTGAATTTTGATTTGGAGACTTCACTTAACAAATTTGGGTATGTTAAGTGAGGTTCCAAATGTGTTTTTTTGAAATATGATTGTTGATTTGATTTTGATTTGGAAACTTCACTTAGCAAATTTGATTATGCTAAATGAAATTCCAAAATGTATGTTTGAAAATTTTGAAATATGATTGTTGATTTTGATTTTGATTTGAAACTTCACTTAGCAAATTTGATTATGCTAAATGAAATTCCAAATGTATGTTTGAAATTTTGAAATATGATTGTTGATTTTGATTTTGATTTGAAACTAATTTAGAAAATTTGATGTGTTAAATGAAATTCCAAATGTGTTTGAAAATTTTTTTGAAATATGATTGTTGATTTTAATGTTTTGAAAAGAGGACCTCCATTCAACAAATTTAAGTATGTAGAATGGAGATCAATTTTTATTTTTGAAGTATGAGATTTTTGTGTGTGATTGTTGCTTTTTTGAAAGAGAGGAATTCCAACTTAAAACATATGTGGGATATGTTTAAGTGGGAATTCCTAAATGATATTTTTTTTATTTGGAATGAAATCTTCATTTAATAAATTTAAGTATATTAAATGAAGATGTTCATGTGTTTTTTGAAAATTTTAATTTTGTTTAAAATGAACTTTCCATTCAATAAGTGTGAGTGTATTGAATAAAAAAAATTCATGTGTGCTTTTGAAAATTTTATGATTATGATTGTGATTTTTGGAAAACATGATTGTTCATTTTATTTTGAAAATGAAATTTTCATCAAAGTGAATTGAAAGAAGATGTTCATTTATGCTTTTGAAAAATTTTATTAGTTTTATTTTGAAAATCTACATGTAACAATTATGAAATTGTTAAATGAGGTGATAAAATTTTGTAAAAAAAATATTTTATTAAGTGCATTTTTGAAAAGCAAAGTTCTTTATGGAAGATTTATTATTTTAGATGAACCTTTCTTATCATGACAATGATAAGGAGGAAGTCTTTAAAAGATGTTTTACTTTTATTTTAGATCTTTTCATTTTACCCATTGGAGAACTAATGGGGGTTTAAGACTAACAAGGAATGCAGTCCTAAAACCTAAAGATGTTGGCTAACTCAACTCAAGAATGAAATGAGCTAAGTGCCAACAGAAAGAAGGATAGTCTTGGATTCATACCAAAGTACAAACCACTATCGATACTCAAAGACAATGATCATTTACCAAAGATGGAGAGAGAACCATCCCGAGAAAAATGGAGAAAATTTTATGTGGGAGTCACCTTTCAAATGTGGAGAAAGAAAGAGGCAAGAAAATTCATCTGATGTAATATTGTGATCAGTACATCATCAAGGAATAGTGTACTATCTCAAAAGATAGAAGTCACTACCCTTTAATGGACCAATCACCTCAATAAGGACTCCTAAGGATGATGGGTACATATGTATGAGATTCTTCCCTACTTTACATGGAAAAGTAAAATAGTTTATTTTAAATGGTTCAGTTCTACAGGGCAAGCCCCATAGTTAATTACATCCTAAGGGTGATCCTTAGAAAACTCTCATTAAGGTAAATGATCATTATCTTTGAAGATTTCAATAGGAAGGACTATCAATCGATTGTTTGTATTTTGAAGATCAAATGGGATTGATCAAAAGAGGAGTTATTATCAAGCCAAAATGGGAATAAGTAGGAGATGCTCATGATGAAAACCTAGAGCATCTCAAACTATCCTATAATTTGGGCTTTACATTTTAGAAATTGATTTAGTTTGAGTTACATTTTTCATTAGAATTTTAGACTTAAGATTCCTTAACACAAGATTAAGAAATGCCTAAGAGGTGAGGAATTATGCTTATGGCCCACAAAGGGAAAAGCAACCTGTAACCTAAATCTAGGAGCTTTGTGAGGGCAAGCACAACCTAAATCTAAGGTGAAAATGGTAATTGGTTTGCCTCCACAAGAGAGGACAAACACCAACTTTTGGACTTACAGGGGTGGCAGCCAACTAACTCCTCATTTTAAATACATGTAGGTCTTTATGCTTATGCAAGATAGCTAGGCTATTTTATTTAGAAAGAGACTAAGTCCTTAAACTCACTCTAAAGAGACTAGATCATGTAAAGACATGCTTCAAATGACCTAAATCTAATGCAATTCAAATTTCATTTTATTTTATTTTGGACAATTATTTTGACTCAAGAGGATTTTATGACTAATGCATGAGAAAGAATTGGCCAAAATCAGGGGAGGTGAGTTTTCACCACCATGGCCTCAAAGGTCAAGCTGTTCTCAAAGGTGGAAGCCCTCCAATCAAGAGTGAAATAAGATGCATTTATGCATGATATTATAAATAAAATGCTCATCCAGCTAAGGGGTTGTTAATTCTTTTATCTTGATTTTAAGCCTAAGCTTTAGGTGAGGTTATGGGTTATTTTATTTTAATTTGAATTTGTTAAGTTGGGTTAAAGATTTATTTTTTTCTAGAGAGCCTAATCCACATCTAAGTCATACATAAAGCAAGGAAGAAACTAGGAAAATCATGTCACTTAATGCAAAAGTTAAACAAATCATCAATCAATTTATACAGCTAGTCGCAAAAAGAATAAATACCATTATGGTTGGGCACCACCGCACAAACCCAAAATATCAAAAATGGGTAGCCTAGCTCTACCCTTATATAATTTGGATTACAAATGAACATTTAAGCAAAGGAATTCATTATTATGGGGGTCTTCAAGCTTTATTCTTCTTTTTTCTTGCTTCTTTCTTTCTTCTTTTCTTCTCTTCTTGGTTCCTTCTTTGGATGGTTGGATAGATGCTCAAGGTTTCACATGGTGCATAAGATAGGATCTTATGACCAATGTTCATCCTAATCCCCATAACAAATCATTCCAAAATCCTAATTATACAAATTTTTACATGAAAAGGAAAAGTGGAAATCTAACTAACACCTACAAAACAAAGGTTAGCTAAAACACACCACACAAATCCCAAGCATGTATATTGGACTTATCACCCCACACATGGGTGACTAAGTCCACCTAGCC
Source organism: Cymbidium sinense (assembly GCA_021442155.1). Taxonomy (NCBI): domain Eukaryota; kingdom Viridiplantae; phylum Streptophyta; class Magnoliopsida; order Asparagales; family Orchidaceae; genus Cymbidium; species Cymbidium sinense. Next base: position 45,269,762 of record CM038228.1, read on the forward strand.
TATGGATTATGCTTAGGGGTATAAAGCACCTGCAAGCAAAAGCATTTATATTTTTATTTATGATAGCGCCCCTTAAGCACAATCCCAAAAAAATACTAGAACGCCCTACCATTCATTCTATGAGCATACACCCTAACATCTAAAACATATATCTCAAAAATAAAACAAACATCAAACCATGCACCACTAACCTAAAGCTAGAAGTGGTGACTTAGGCTGTGTGCTTTGAAGGTTTGTGTGTATGCTTAGCTATGGCTTTAGGTTCAAATTTTCTAAGTGTGAAGAACATGTTCAACTTAGAGGAGGGTTTCATTTAAGTTGTTTATTTTGGGTTGATTTTATTTCATGTTTTAATTTGGTTTAAGTGAAACCTACAATTAAATTAAGTTATGAAGAGAGGGAAAGAGAAGAGAACTTCTTTTCCTTCCCTAACCTAAGTAATTTCTAAAGTAGATTCACATTTTAGTTTCATTTAGGTGAATGTTTTGATTATATCTTTAATTAATCCTAAGTTTAGATAAAAACAAACCTATTCAAAAAAGAAAGGCATTTTAAGATTAAATAAAATGAATCAAAATTCACATAACACACATTACTTCATTTCTTTCCCAACATATATAACATGCATGGATGGACCCTAAGCATATCTATACATGCAAATGAGAATTAACACACTTTATGATGCATGCTAAGTAATCCATTTAAGAAAATTTAGAAGTTGAATATGCATGATTTTTTCTTAAGAAAAGGTTATCCAAAATTTTCACATACATACATGAAAGTAAGAAAGGCATAAGTGAGTAGCCATTATTAACCAGGTGTAAGGTACAAGACCTACTTATACTTAGAGTAAACAGACCACCTGGGTGTTGTATATATATATATATATATATATATATAATATATATATAATATATATAAAAAGAAATGAAATAGAAAAGGAAGATGCAAAAGTTGTTTAATATTTTTTTTTTTATGCAATTTATATGCAAGTATAGAAACCCTTCTTAGATAGCATAGGGATGAATAGGGGAATTAAGTAAGTGTTGGGTTCTTTTCAAATGAACCCTACATCTTACCAACTCCTATTCAAAACTATGCTAACATAAGAAAGAAAGGAAACCTATACTAAGCATACCTTTATAATCTATCACATGCAAACTTATAATTAAAGTATAAGTAGCACACTTTTAGATTTGATATTTCATTTATAAGTTTTGAAAATAATTTATATTTAGTAGTGATAATATCCAGTCATATTTTACTTTAGCCAACATATGCGCATTTAACATAAAGTAAACAATTTCATTTTAAAATTTGAGACATGAAATTATGAATGCATGAAATCACATGCCATACAACTTAACATGGTGGGAAAGATCTAGAGCAATGAAAGCATGTAAACAAACTCACTTCACTTAAATCCTAAAGACATTCTTATGGAATAAGAAAATTTAGAATAAATCAAAGTGAATTTCAAAATGATTTTTGTTTAGTTTGAAGTTTGATTTAATTTTGAAAAGGTGAGATGATTTTTCTGTTCCTAACCCATTCCCGCATGTGTTGATATTTTGTTTAATTTTAGATAATTAGATCCATTTTTATGTGTTGATTAGGTTAAGGTATGAATTAAGTACTTAATTAACCCTTACCTACACCACCTTAGAAGAATTAACTAAATAATTATGAGCCAATGAGATGACATAAAACCCACAAGAATTTAAATTTGTAATGCACCTAATAATGAAAAGGCCTAATGCAATTTGGCTCACAATTAAAAGTTAATTAAGCTAAGGGGTTTAGCTTAAGTAATTTCAAAACACCCTTTCACACATGTGAATTGGATTTTGATTTCTTAATTGAACTTAGGCTATTAAACACCTAAGCATCTACCTAAGGTAGATTAATTAAGTTCTGAATTTTTAGAATTTTAGAAATTGATTAAGGGATAATTAATGAATTAACCCTTAATTAAGAGGAGATTAAGGAGAGAAGAGGGTTTAGGGAATAGGGGAAATGCCCCAAAATTATTCCATAAACCTCTACTTATTGGATCTAACCTTAATCAACCCTAATCAGAGGGTAAAACCACTAATCATACCATAATTATACTTAATTATATAAGAAGGGTAATTAAGGAATCCATATGCAATTACTCTAATCAAGAATTCAATAAATCCCAAGAAAATTAGGAGAGGTAGAAGTCATCTCTTAAAACTTACCCAATAAATTGGGGATTAATCAGAGGCTTAATCGAAGAGTAATTAGGAAAATACATTTTCTAATAAAACCCAAATTCAAAGAAAATCATAACTTACAGCTCATCAAAATTAATTTTAAAATGTTCTAGATTTAATTATCTATCCATAAGTTTTTATTTTATATTTTTCTGACTTTTCTATGAAGATTTTTGCATTTTTAAAGATCCATGGATTAATCAAAAATTAATTAAGCATTTTAGTTAACCCCAACTAATCCCTAGCTCACATGCAACGTGGAGGCGGCGGTGGTTGTGCTTTACACACATCTGAGGATAACTTGTTGTCACCAAAGGCGTGCATGCGCTTATATTCTTGGACATCCGATCAAAGATTAGATGGCTAGGATTCCCCCGCTATTTATAAAGGATAATTAGATTTCTAAATGTGTCAAATAAGCTCAGCCGTCCATCTAAAATGCGGATGGATGGCGATGAGCAAGTTCTTCCCTTGATCAACAGAGATCCATGATCAAGGGAAGATCACTTCGATCTGCATGGAATCACACAAAATTTAACCCACACCATCTAGAGCCAAAGAGCGACAAATCCGATGATTAAAATTCGATGAGGTGAAAATTTTTTTCACAACGGTCCACACCACATTGAGTTTACTGATTGAAAAATTTCATACCTCAGGTGATCCGTTCGATCGATGAGGTAGCTTCATCATGGTTGGAACAAAGCCCTTGAAATTTAGCCTTGATTGAGTGGAATGGATGGACCAACTCCTCTTGAGCTTTGACTTTGATCCAATTTGATCCTTCCTTGCTGTGGGAACTCCAATAGAAGCTTGGGCAAGCTCGACTTAGCTCCTAGATGAAATGTGCAAGAGTAATTGGAAGGAGATCAAGTGTGGAAGAAATTCACTAATGGATTGAGCTCCCCATTTTTGCCTTGTGCAAAACCAGAATTATGGAATTCAAATCCTCTCTAGAAGCTTGGGAGTGCTCTCAGATTGCTCTAGTTCCTGCTTCAATCAAGAGCAAGTGAAAATTTCATTTGAATTGGGAGTATATCTCCCCATGGGATGGTGACACCCCTTTGCCATTTTGATCAAATTGATGAGTTTGGAGAGTTTTTTTTTATTATTTTGAGTGTGCACTGGTCGGTTTGATCCAAGAAATGGATTGCCAACTTCCCATATGCTTGAATTGAGCTTGAGGGGGAGTTTGAATTTCAAGCTAGGGTGGGTTTGGTCTAGGGACCAAATGGGCAAACCCATTGGGTTGGGTTACCACTCATCTAAATCCCTTGAGCTTTTAAGAAACTCAAGTGATTGAAAAGGGTATGACCAAATTACCCATGGGTTAGGCCAAAATTTGTTCTATGGCTAGATGGTAGTGAATGGTCATTTTGCTATTTTTCTTTGGATGTTGGGTATGTGGAGAAACTAGGTTTGGCCAAGTTTCATGAGATTTGGAATTCATTTGATAGGGTTTGGCTCATGTTGACCCATTTAGAAATGGGTCAAATGGGTCAACGATCAATAGGTCAAATTGGGTCAAACAAGGGTTGGGTCAAGTTCATATGACCATTTGAAATATTTTGGTGGCTTTGGTTTGATTCAATTTGGTATTAATTTTGAATTTGGCTCATATGACTTCATTTAGGTCAAATGGGTCAAGTTGACCTATTTGACCTATTTGAGGTAGGTCAAGGGTAGGTTTAGGTTAGGTTAGTCATATGGAGTGGATTGGTATCTTTGTTTCCAATCAATTTGGGTTAAGTTCAATTTTGGCTCAACATGACCCCTTTAGGTCATGTTGGGTCTAAGGTCAATTGAGCTAGGTTCAGTCTAGTTGGCCAATTGAGGCTTTGGTCAAGTTCCACAAGTGATTTGGAATGGACTTGACCCATTGGTTTCAATCAATTTGGCTTAGATCAAGTTTTGACACATTTTGACCCTTTAGGTCAAAATGGGTCAACTTGGGTCAAGTGGCCAATTGGGCTAGGCTCAAATGTTGGCTTGGTCAAGTTCAAATATAGGTCATGAGTGAACTTAGATCAATGGTTTCAATCAATTTGTCCTATGGTGGAATTTGGCTATGTTAGGTTTCATTTTGGGTTAAGTGTTGACTTGGTCAACCCTTAGGTTTGACTTGGTTTGACCCAATTTGATTGATTGATCATCCATGATGGTTGATCATGATGAGAGGGTATATGAGTTTGGTTCAATCCAATTTGGATAGGATCAAAAGTTGCTTTAGGTCACTTTGGGTCAAGTGAGCCTAAGTGGGTCAAATGGCTTGGTCAAAGCTTGATTTGAAGTTGGTTGATCTTGTATATGGACTTATGATTGAAATATAAATCCATTTACAAGTGGTTTGAAGTCAAATGGGTTTTGATCCATTTGAAAATTTCATATTCAAGGAAGAATATGAAGGGGTTTTGGGTTTGATTTTTGAATTAGGTTTTGATTGGGTGATTGAAGTTTGGATTTATATATGAGCTCATTATTGTAGGTTGATTGAACCATGAGAAAATCAGAGTTTGGCTTGATTTGAAATTGATTTGGTTCAAGATTTTGACTTGAAAGGCTTAGATTGGATTTTGAGTTGATTTGAGTTTGATTTTGGAATTGGTTTTGATTGTTTGAATTTATATTTTATATATGTGAATATAAATGAGAATATAAAATTTATCATGAGAAAATTTCAAGGATTTGAAGTGGTTTAATCATGATTTGGGCTAAGTCCATTAAGAAGGATTTAAGGACATAGAAAATTTTGGAATTTAGTTTGAATTTTTTTGGTTTGATTGATTTATATTTATATTTCATTTATATATGTGAATATAAATGATAATATAAAAATAATGAGAAAATCCCATGACTTTGAAGATGGTTTGATCAAGATTTAGGGTCCATTAATGGAGGATTAATGACTTAAAGATTTTAAATTTGGAATTTAATTTGATGTTTTGATTTAATTGATTTTATATTTATATTTCATTTATATGTGAATATAAATAATTTTGAGAAAATCCCATGAGTTTGAAATGGTTTGATCAAGATTTTGGCTAAGTCCTTTAATGGAAAATTAAAGGGACTTAGAAAATTTTCATTGAATTTAATTTTGAATTTGATTTGATTGATTTTATATTTATATTTCATTTATATATGTGAATATAAATGAGAATATAAATGAGTTTTGAAAATCAGGATTTGAATTGATTTATATCATGATGAGGCTTTAAGGGAAAGAACTTAAATTTCATGAATTGATTTGGAATTTTGAGTTTGATTTGATGGGTTTGAATTTATGCTTCATTTATATATGTGAATATAAATGATAATATAAATTTGAAATCAAGATTTGAATTGTTTTGATCATAATTTGGTTAAGTCCTTAAAGGCAAGATTAAGGACTTGAAAATTTGAACTTATGATGGATTTTAATCATGGGTTTCAATCATAGATTTCAATCATGGATTACAATCATATGGGAGATTTGAATTTGTAGAAAATCAATTAAGATTGATTTGGAGTTTGACTTAGAAGGAAAGTGAGGAATGGATCACTAAGGGTAGAACATTTTCTAACACCCAGGCATGACCTATTCTACGGCTAACTAAGTCTAGAGGCTTTGAGTGTCCACTAATCACTAGATGTGACTTAAGACTAAGAAACTCTTAAAGTCTAAGAGGAGTCCTATGTCTAATATGGAGGGTTGAGAGCTCATTCTAAAATGAGGTCAACAAATGGCAATAGGTGTGGTGTGACTGAGGAACATCCTATTGTGTTGGCCAAAATGATCAACAACATAGAAAGATCACAGACTAATAGAAACAATCTATCCTTAACCCAAGGAAAAAAAAAAGAATCCGAGCTTAGTGCAATGGTATACTTATGTCGAAGACATAAGAGAGGAAGAAATCACTAAGGGATAGAGTGTGAACCTTCCTTGGGAAGGTTCAAGTCATCTATAAGGAGATGAAAGGTTTGATTTGATTTGAATCTCACTAAGGAGAAAAAAACTTGATTTGTTCCGTTGGGGAAGAGGGTTGAATTTGTTTCAATTTTATTGTAGAGTCATAGCTTGGACCTAACCAAATTTTTTGCAATGGTAGTCTACTAAAAAACATGGTGGGGCTAGCCAATCAAAGGGATGCCTTTGGTATCTAGTAATTAGGAAGAAAGTATAGTAGACTTACATCCTCCAAGTAGACCGATTGGGGTAATCTATTGGCAAGGCAAATGAACCCAACCTAAGGTATTATTGAGTGAATGCCACTGGGGGACTTAGATCAACTCAAAGATAGTCAAGATTGATTTCATTTTTTAAATTTGTTTATTTTGATTGATGGATCCCATGGGTTTATGAACTATCGGTAGGGCCATGAAGGCCTACTAACTTTATCAATTCAAAAGTAGTCTACCAACCAAGGTAGGACTATCCAACCAAGGGAAATGCCTTTTGGTATACAATGGTCAAATCTTAAAAGAAAGCATGGACTCACATCTTCTAGAATAGAACCACTGGGGTGATTATTTTCTTTGCAATCAAATCAACTTGAACTATTGAGTGAATGTCATTGGGGGACTTAGATCAATTCAACGGTAGTCAAGAATTAATTATAATTTTTAGATTTATTTGTGGATTATGTTGGTTTGCGATGGATCACACTGAGGAGGAGCTTATAGAAGCCTAGTCCTATCTCAGTTTTACTGAACCAAAAGGAGTAGTTTCCTGACCGATGGGAGAACTATCCGACCAAAGAAGTGCCTTTTGGTTTGCAATGATCAATTGAAGGGAAGAAAGCTCGGGGACTCACATCTTCCACTAGAAAGATCCAAGGTGATCGATTGCTTGGAATAAATTGAACCCAACCTAGGGGCTGCATCGATTTGATAATCATAGAAGAATGTCATAGTCTTACATCTTTCAAAAGAATGACTGGTAACACCTTGTGAAAAATAGATTAAACGACTGGGGTGTAGAGTGAGTGAGATTTATCTCAACTCAAGTAGTCGCAATTATAGGGAGTTTTCACAGCTAAAGATAGGATGTCTCTTGGAGAAGGGGCCTTTGGGGCTTGAATTCTAATCCACATGCAATTAATTTTTTATTTTATTTGTTTAGTTTGTTTTATCATGGAACCTGTTGGTTGCGAGGATTAAGGAGAACTATATCATCTAGACATCTCATTTACTAAACCAAGAAAAAATATGCACATCCGCTGAATAAATTTTTCAACCACAGGGGTGGCTACTAGGAAAGGGAAAATGTCTAATCTGAAATTAACCCGGGAAGTGTCTAAATGGGGTCGCACAAGACTTGATCCAAATAGAATTGTAGGGATGGGGCATAAGGGCTTAATCCAACACGGAGATGACATGGCTAGTCATATATAATATCACCCAACTCAAGAAAGCATGAGGACTCCTAAGAGTGGTGTATCCTTGAGTTGATGTCGTATGAACTTCATAACCTAAGGTGCCCAATTTGTAACAATCAAGAAGAAAGCTCGGACTCACATCCTCTTGTGGGGTTATTTGGATAGTCATCATTTTGACTGACTAGGGTGACTTGAGTGAATGCCTAGGGGAACTTATATCACTCAAAGTAGTCAAGAGGAAAGAAGCCTCAATAACCTCAAATATACTGACCTAATTAGGTGCATGATGGCTAGTTCAAGAAGAAAGCACGGAGACTCACATCTTCTTAAACAAAGTCAACATGAGGTAGCGTACTGGCTGAGCAGTGAAGCCTACCATACTAACAAGGTGCTCGTTGGTTTGCAATGGTCAAGTTAGGAAGAAATCATGGGGACTCACATCCTCCAACAAATAACCATTGGGGTGACATACTAGCGGGTAGAATATAAACCCGACTTAGAGCAGCTAACAATTGAGTGCCACAGGGGGCTTGCTCCCACATCAAATAGCTCAAGATAAAAGATTTATGTTTGTTGTTGTGCATGTGTTACAAGGAATAGGATGCCTCTGGGGGACTCTTACACCTACCTTAAACACACTAGGGGTTTTGATGAAATGGTTCCACGAATGGCAAAAGGATCAGAAAGGATCTCTCTTCTTTTAATTTTGTTATGCTATCAAAATAGGATGCCTTCGTTCTCTTATACTATTCTAATATCGGGATGTGTATGTGTTGTGAAAGAGGGATAGGATGCCTTGGGGGACTCTTACCTACTCACAACATTCATAAGATAAGAAAACAAAACTTTGAAAGAAGAGAAGATTTGATGAATAGAATTAGATTTTTGTTCTTTCTATTAATGATTGTTTTCAAACATAATTTATTTTATAGGTAATATTTCTTTAGATAGAGTCCATTAATTGGAAGCATTGAGTGTTCCCCTTTACAATCAATAAGGTGATAAGATCCTCCTTGGTAGGCCTTCTCTAACATGGGGCCTTCCCAAGTGGGTTCAAACATCCCATCTTTTGATGGGCAATATTAGTCTCCTTAGGGTAACACAAGTTCCCCTACTCAGAAAGACCTAGGGTGGACCAGCTTGTTGTGAGTTTGAATCATTTTGGCCTTGTACAACACGAGATTTTGGCATGCTCGTAGGCGACTCTCCTCCAAACCTTTGAGCTCTTCTAACCGCAACATCGCATTTTACTCTGTAATGATCTTGTTACCCATGTTATCCTTAGTGACAAGAGTAGAACTTACCTGATGGTGGATGAGTTCATTGAAGATCTGAGTCATGGCCCGCTGGAATGTAGAACTAGCATTTTTAATGCTGAAAGGCATGACCCTATAATAGAATATTCTGATCGGGGTTCAAAAAGTAGTGTTTCTTTCAACTTCAAGACACATCTTGATTTGGCTATAGCCAGATGATCCATCCAAGAAAGAGAATACTACATGAGATGGCGATCTCACCATTAATATGGTATAGGAAGGAAACTCATCCTTAGGACATCTTATTTAAGTCCCTAAAATTGATGCATATGTGAATTTGGTTTCTTCTTCTTAACGGATGACACTAGCTAACGAGATGGATATTTTTTCCGATGAAACCATCAGTTTCTTGATTCAAAACACATTGTTCAATTTCTAATGCATGCATCTAGGAGCTTGCTTAATAAGAATCTATCATATCTTCCTTAACTCCATGCGAAGCGGTCTTTAAACTTCGATCAATAGCCTAACTAAGTCATTGGTTTCTTCTTCATTCAACGGCAGTATGTATGTCGGGTGAGAATTTTTCTTCTATCCACGAGGTTGATTTCTTTTAGCTTGTTGAATGAATCTTCTGAATTCAAATGGTGCCTCTTTGACTTGAGATCATCTGGATCATCAGGTTTTCTCTCATAAGAGTTGGGGATGTGTGAGAAGAACTATCGGACTCAAATGGTTGGTAACAACTAGGCAATAATCTTCATCATCGGACCCATCTTTGCTCTTCATTGTGCTTCCCTTAATTGTTCCATAGCTTTTGAAGTATTATGACTTGCTTGACCATGTGAGGAACTAAACCTTTGTATAAGATTTTGAACACAAGTAAAAGTCAAAAGGTTATTCCATTAATTCTTTAAAGTATCTTCCTCAAGCTCTACATCAACAGGGCTTGAGGATGATGATCCCAAAAGAACTTCTTACGCTTCATGTCACTAGAAGACTTAGGGACTTCCTTAGCTACTAAACCTTCAACTTTAGATGTAAGTGAGGTAAGAGCTAAGGTTCCCAACTGCTTGCCGCCTAATAGTTTCACATAAACTATATTCAAATACTTTGCTTTGCTTGGAGGTCTGGTCTTCGCCTCTATCTGGATCAAAATTCACCTCTAATGAAACCCGTTGAAAGGGGTTGGGTAGTATACTAATCACATTAAACTCATCCTTTGAGCTGGATTCCAAGTCTATATGAATAGTAGGGGTACTCTATGGCTGGAACACGACCTCTATTGGTGAAGGCCAACTAGAGTCTCCACACCTAGAACTTCCTATGTTTCGCCTCACCTTTGCACAGTGGAGGTTGAGCCATCTACCCACATGTCCATATGATGGAATGAGCGTGGGTGGAATGTGATATGATCTACTTCTTCTTCAATTCCCTTTCTTTGTGTACTTGGACTCTTATTTTTCTTTTCATTTTTTTTTATCTTTTCTTTTTTCTTTTTCTTTTGCTTTTGCATTTTGAATTTTGTCCAAGTTCATGAAAAAGGTGTTTGAGGAAGATAGTAGGTCATCCTCATAAATCTCAACCTAACTAAAATAGCTTTTCATCTCATGACACAGTATTCAATTCCAACTTTTTTGAACTTGATGCCGATGAAGGGAGGATGGAACAATCTTATTGATGTATCCAAGGCCTACCAAGCAAAGTAGTGAATGAAGTATTTGAATGATGATGTAGAACTTGGCTTGATCTTCCAGTCACCTATCTCCAAAGGTAACACTATAGAACCTAAATCCCGCTCACCTTGATTATTGAATCTTCTCAACATCATCTTATCTCCTCGAAGTGTAAATATGTCGATATTCAAATAGGAAAGGGTCTTTAAACTTATAATGTTGATCGATGCACCTGAATCCATAAGAACCCTGGTGAGTCTGAACTTGTCCATGTGTATGTTGAGGGGCTCCAAGTCCCAGAAGAAGGTCTTCATTTGTGAAGGTGATCCCTTAGGCTTCTTTTGCATAATGTGCTTCCTCACCTATAGTGGTCAGCTGAGCTAAGCATATTTCAGGATCAAGGAGGACCTTGATTAGTGATTCCCTCATCTCTTTGCATAAAATAAGGGCATCATATATGCTTAGCTTAGATGAAAACTTTCTTAGATAAGAAAGGATGTTGTAGTCCACCTTGGGATGATCTTCCATAAGCATATCCAGGGGTGGAGCATCTTGTGGAAGAGCTTCTCGATCTTCAGTACCAATGACTTATTCCCTCTATCTTAAGGTACTGCCCTAGGAGGTAGAACTTTGCTACTATGGAGGTTGACTTTGGTAATCTCTTGAGGCAAAGTGGTGGAAGGTTCTACCTACACTACAAGCTCACCTACAGTGTCTCCTATGGGACTCTCAAAATCATATGATTCTAAGTCCATCTCAAGAGGTGAATGGAAAGTCCAACTCTAAATCAGAAAGAGAAAGATCAAATTTTTTATCGTTATTTAGACTTGAAGAGTTATCGTTAGGAATAGAAGAAGGCAACCCATCGAGTGATACATGTAATTCAGCTTTATTCTTCAATTTCTTGGAATTATTTGGAGGTACAAAGTAGAAGTCAAGTAGAGTGGAGTGGAGGGATTTGATGCCCTTATCCATTGATACAAGAGTTCTACTAGTAGAAACATAGAGCTAGAAATGGAAGAAGTCAGGTGTGGAAGAATGGCGAAGGTGGAGGTGGACACTATCGTGGGTGTTAAGGGCTATCATGGGCCGACACATGCTCTTACTCTGAGCTCCCACTTTCTAGAGTTGGGCGGCAACTTGCAAACCTTCCTTGGTGTTGGAGGTTTGGTGACTCGCACGAAAGCTTCTTGATCTTGAATAATTTTCTTAGAGGTTTTATACAAAGAAATGTCCCAACCTTCTTTGGTTTTGGTAGGATCACATGTATCCCAAGGATTACCCTAATGGGCGGAAGGTTGTTCCATAATATATTCCTTTGGGATAACTACAACCGTCTTGAAACTATGTTCAAGCGGTCCTTGAATGTGAAGCAATCCTCCAAAATGTGGCTACATGGTAGGGAAAAGTTTGGATCATGACTTTTGCCTACTTCCTCAGTCTCCAGGCTTGGTAGTTAATCAGGTTTCTTTAAGAATTCTTAAAGATTTTCACGATTACCTCCCTCTTAAAGAATAAGGTTTGTTTAACTTATCTAAAAGAGTAGGTGGACCATAGCGGTGGATATGCATGCCATTCTGTATGGTATGGCTGAGGTGGTGGTTGTGCTGGCCGTGGAGGCTGTGGTGGAGGCCGATATGGCTATCTCGGTGGTGGCAAAGGAGGAGGAGGCTGTTGAGGTTGTGGTCTCCAGACTGATCTCTAGCTGGCTACTTCCCCTTGCTACTACTTCAGGTTTCTTCTCATAGACCTTTTGGAACTTTTGCTTAGGTAACTGATCTTGAAAAGGCAACTATTTGGCCTCTCCTTGTAGACTAGCCATCTTATTGATTAGCTTCTCAAATGTCTTGATAGTGAAATCCTTAAACATGAAGGCGACCGGGCCATGGATATTCTTCAAGAGAATCTCAATGGCATGTTTTTCAGACAGCTGCAGTTCACACTTCATACTCAGGTTACGCCATCAAAGAATATAATCAATAAGTGAATCACCGATGTGTTGTTGTGCTACAATGAGATCACCTATAGTAACCCTTTGTTGAGCTCCAATAAATCTCTTGATGAAGAGTTGCTCTAACTCAGCAAATGTCTTTACTGAACCGTTGGATAGTTATCAAAAGAAATACCATATTGAGAAAAGTCATAAAGGAAAGCATTGCTTCCACACTTTTGCAATAGCTATGTGTTGCCTTGGGTTTCCACGCCATCAAAGCTTTTGAAGGAAGGAGGCGAAACCCTTGGGATATTGGATAGCATCGAATTCCTCAGGGTAGGGTCTACCCTTTGGACGATGATCCTCCTAGCTTGAGCAAAATCTTCCTTCACTTTGTTTAGATCTTTTCTTGTATGGAGGTACTTTCCACTACCTTCCTATGAGTGCTACCTTGCTCAGCGAGGTAGAGTCTTGGTGGGTCCAAAGACTAACTTAATGATGTTTCTTATAGTAGGATGGACTAAAGGGCTTTCTTTGAACACTCGCTAATAAGTCTTGTAACTGACGTGCCATCCTATCAATCTGCTCATCCTTCACTTACTTCTTGTCGAGGTGTTGGGCTTATTCTTGTGGTGTCTCCTTGATCAACCTCATCACCTTCCATGGCATGTTGTTCCCAGAAGAGATCCCAGTATTGTGCCCGGAGTCCCCATCGTCATCTTCATTGGGATGGTGACTTTCTCTTCATGGACCAACCTAAGATCTCCTTCTTCTCCATGAAATAATGTGCAACTATCTCATCTAAAGAACGATCCATTTTAGGTACAAACAATTTAGGCGACCGGCAGATCACTATTGCAATGAGGCACCTGACCTATCACCGAGAGTCAATCTTGTGGACTATACTTACTGGATGAATGACACTCTTGACTGCTATTGGCTATAAGAGGGGTAACAATTCTAGGATGTTCCTCTACCGGTGTAATCACTATGAATATTTATAATAACTATCACCATCTCCACATCCCGTATGGGTGAGTTGGTGAAGACAACCATGATGCTTCGTCGCCACTCTTCCGCACCACCACGGGCGTAGAAGGTCAGTGAGAGCTCACCATAATGGGTGGTGTAGAAGGGTAGATCCCTGGCCATAGCCGGATCACCAACGGGATTTTCCTTTTCGGATGTCCTTCATAGTCTTAGATGGAATGAGAGATGTTGTAACATGTACTAGTGATGGCGGACTAGGGGTAGAGCGGTGGGGTGGAGACACCACCGACTCTTTATGCATAAGAACTACCCTCTTGTGGTGGCTAGTCTCAGTGACAAGAATATTAGCAATATGGTCGACATGGGTAGCATGCCGAGCTAAAAAATTAATCAAAGGAGAAGCAGCCGACTGACGGGTAAACCTCCGTCACTCTCTGCTAGTAATGTGGGTTGTATGGGCCTCACGAGCCCTCTCCTAGAAAATCTGCCTCCCCATGCTACGGGGGATAACAGATCAAAGATCAAACTGAGTGTCAGACTCTAAGCATATGTATGCTCGACTTAGCAAAAGTAGATCGAGGTCGCACTCTCCCGCTCGGAATAAAATGCACCACTAGAGGAGGTGATGAATGAATCCTCCTGACAACCTCTCTATCTGATCCAAAGAGAGGATGGAACTAGTTTTTTGTAACTAGTGGTGAAGTGATGACGGGAAACTCATCCATTGTCGGCCGCCTCTAGCTCCTAGTCAGTGTGGTACTTGATCATGTAGTTCTTCTACATTTTGCGGTAGGATGGGAGGAGTGCAAGCTAGACCCATACTCAAATGAAGGGGAGTCTTACCCTTAGAGGGTACATATGGTAGGGCACTAGCCCTCACTAGGGCAACATGAGCCACTCTAACGCAAACTACAATCAGAGATTGTACCGGCCGCACATGGTACCGCTATAATCAAGTCTATACTATCACGCTTTCCTCTTGATGAAACATCAAAATCGAGGGTAAGTCAATCCCGATGACGGCCGCCGCCACCTTGGTCCTACCGGAGTGGAGGGAAGTGCCCTCAATCCCTCCAAATCCTCGGCCAAAGTGAATTAGGTGGGTATGGTCCAGATGGGGCAAGTCACTGATCTAAAGCCAGATCCATACCATGGGGTGGGGGGGAGGTAAAGACAAACTTTTGAGAACCGACATTACAACAATTGTAATAAACTAAAACTGAAATGTACTGCACTGACTATAAAGACATGCAATGAGGAATGAACTTGTATCAGATTTTTGTCTCCATAGATTTTTGAATTTTGAATTTTGAAAATTTGAACCCACATCCAACAACTTGGAACTATTAAGTGGGGTTCAAATGGATTTGAGAAGATTGATTAAAAGAGGAATTTGAATATGAATCCAACTCAACAAATTTAGGTATGTTGAAATATGGATTCAAAATTTTTTATAAAGATGCTTCCATAGGTTCATTTTTTCTTTGAATTTGAATTTTTTATTTGAGGACCCTTTCCTTTAACAAATTTAGGTATGTTAAAGTAAGGGTCAAATGATTTTATTTTTGTTTGATTGTTTTTGGAATTTCACTTACTTAGCAAATTTAGGTATGGTAAGTGAAGTATTTGATAAAGTGATTGTTTCTTTTTGTGAATTTTGTTTTGATTTTAAAAAATTTAGAATTCTTACTTAGCAAATTTAGGTATGCTTAGTGAAGAATCTAAGTGTGTTTTGTTTGATTTTTGAAAATAGGATTCTTAGCAAATTTAAGTATACTAAGAAAATCCTAAGTGTTTCAGTTATTTTGAATATTTTGATTTTTGAAAATGGTAGGATCCTTAGCAAATTTGGTATGCTAAGGGAATCCGAAGTGTTTCATTTTGTTATTTTGATATGATTGAAAGTGGAGATTCAACTTTAGCAAATTTGGTATGCTAAAGATGAAGTCTCACTTGATTTTATGAAATGGAAATTTCATTTAACAAATTTGAGTATGCTAAATGAAATTCTAAATGATGTGTTTAAAATTTTGATTTCATTTTTTGGTTTTGAAAATAGAAACTTCTCCTTAGCAAATTTGGTATGTTAAGGAAAGAAGTTCCAAAGGTGTTTGAAAATTTTGCTTTTGACTTTGGAGACTTCACTTAACAAATTTGGGTATGTTAAATGAAGTTCCAAAAAGTTATTTTAAAAACTTTGATTTTGGGATTTGGAGACTCCACTTAACAAATTTGGGTATGTTAAGTGAGGTTCCAAATGTGTTTAGAAAATTTTGAAATATGATTATTGATTTTTGATTTTGGGTTTGAAAACTTCACTTAGCAAATTTGATTATGCTAAATGAAGTTCTAAATTGAAAATTTTAAAATATGATTGTTGATTTTGGACTTTTGGATTTAGAAACTTCACTTAGCAAATTTCATTATGCTAAATGAAGTTCCAAATGTATGTTTGAAAATTTTTGTTGGATTTTGAATTTGGAGACTTCACTTAACAAATTTGGGAATGTTAAATGAAGTTCCAAATGTGTTTGAAAATTTTGAAATATGATTGTTTAAGTTTTTTTAAAATTTTAGAAAAGGGGACTTACATTCAACAAATTTAGATATGTAGAATGAGATCAATCTTATTTTTCAAATGTGAAATTTTTGTTTTGTGTGTACTTATTGCTTTTTTGAAAGAGAGGAATTCCAACTTAATCATATGTGGGATATGTTTAAGTAAGATTTCCTAAATGATATTTTTAGTTGGTAATGAAATCTTCATTTAATAAATTTGAGTATATTAAATGAAGATGTTCATATGTTCTTTTTGAAAAGTTTAATTTTTTTTGGAAATGAACTTTTCATTCAGTAAGTGTTAGTGTATTGAATAGAAAGATTCATGTGTGCTTTTTGAAAACTTTATGATTATGATTGTGAGTTTTGGAAAAGAGGATTATTCATTTTATTTTGAAAATGAAATCTTCATCAAAGTGAATTGAAAGAAAATGTTTATTTGTGCTTTTGGAAAATGTTATTAGTTTAATTTTTGAAAATCCCTATATGTAACAATTATGGGAATTGTTAAATGAGGGTGACAAATTTTTGTGGAAAATATTTTATTAAGTGCATTTTTGAAAAGGTGCTTTTGAAAAGAAAAATCTTTATAGAAGCTTTATTTTGTCTTTATTATTTTAGGATGAACCTTTCCTTTTCATGATTATGATGAGGAGGAAGTCTTAAAAAAATGTATTCTTTTTTTATTTAGATCTTTTTATTTTACCCATTGGAGAACCCAACAGGGGTTTTAATACCAACAAGGAATGCGGTCCTAAAACCTAAAGATGCTGGATAACTCAACTCAAGAATGAAATGAGCTAAGTACCAACGGAAAGAAAGACAGTCTTAGATTCATACCAAAGTACAAACCCACTATCAATACTCAAAGAAAATGATCATTTACCAAAGATGGAGAGAGGAACCATCCCCAGCAGAGTGCCAGAAAAATCTGTGGGAAAAATTTTCTATATGAGGGTCACCTTTCAAATTTGTGGAGAGAAAGAAAGGGGCAAGACCTATAAAAATTCATCTTTTTTAGGATGCCACGTAGATCCACAGATGTACTTATTCATGTGATTGAGTACGTCATCAAGGGGAGTTATTATAGAAATCAAAATGAGAGATAAGTAGGAGATGCCCACAATACTAGAAAACCTAATGAGCATTTCAAACTATCTTATAGTTAGCCTTTACATTTTTGAAATTGATTTAGTTTGTTTAAGTTGCATTTTTTATTAGATATTTAGGACTTATGATTCCTTAACATACGATTAAGGAAATGCCTAAGAGGTGAGGAGTTATGCTTATGGCCCATAAAGGAGAGAAGCAACCTCAGAATCTAAATCTAGGGAGCTTTGGTGAGGGCCGAAAGTACAACATAAATCGAAGGCGAAAATGGATAATTGGTTTGCCTCCATAAGAGAGGACAAACCACCCAACAGCTTGGACTTACAACTACATGGGGGTGGCCGCCAACTAACTCCTCCTATGATTTTAAATATATATAGGCAAGTCATTATGCTTATGCAAGATAGCTAGGCTATTATTTATTTAGAAAGAACCTAAGTCCTTAAACTCACTCCCTAAAGAGACTAGATCATGTAAAGGGACATGCTTCAAATGACCTAAATCTAATGCAATTCAAATTTTAATTTATTTTTATTTTGGATAATTATTTTGACTCGGGCTAATAGGATTCATATGACTAATGCATGAGAAAGAAGGCTAATGGCCAAAATCAGCGAGAAGGGAGGAGGTGAGTTTCCACCATGGCTCTCAAAGGTCATGCCAAGTTTCTCTAGCAAAGGTGAAAACCCTCCAATCAAGAGTGAAATAAGATGCATTTGTGCATGATATTACAAAAGAAATCCTCATCCAACTAAGGGATTGCTAATTCTTTTATCTTGATTTAAAACCTAAACTTTAGGTGAGGTTATGAGTTGTTTAATTTTTATTTTGAGTTGACAAGTTTGGTAAAAGATTTATTTTTTTCTAAAGAGCCTAATCCACATCCAGGCAATACATAAAGCAAGGAAGAAACTAGGAAAAATATGCCACTTAATGCAAAAGCTAAACAAATCATCAATCAATTTATAATGCTAATCACAAAAAGAATAAAAGGCCATTGTGGTCAGGCACCACCGCACAAATCCGAAAATATCAAATGTGGGTAGCCGAGCTCTACCCTTATACAAGTCAGATTATAAATGAATTAAATTATAATTAAGCAAGGAATTCATTATTATGGGGTCCTTCAAGCTTTATTTCTTCTTTCTTCTTCTTTTCTTCTTTTCTTCCTTATTTTGGATGGCTGGAAGGTAGATGCTCCAAGGCTTCACATGGTGCATAAGATAGGATCTTATGACCAATGCTCATCCTAATCCCCATAATAATCATTCCAAAATCTTAATTGCATAAATTTACATGAAAAGAAAAAAGAATGGAAATCTAACCAATACCTGCAAAATAAAGGTTACCTAAAACAAATCACACAAATCCCAAACACATATATTGGACTCATCACCCCACATATGGGTGACTAAGTCCACCTGGCCTATTGGATTATGCTTAGGGGTATAAAGCACATGCAAGAAAAAGCATTTATATTTTTATTTATGATAGCGCCCCTTAAGCACAATCCCCTGCAGAAAATAATGATTAGACTAAGAGCATCCTACCATTCATTCACGAACATATACCCTAACATCCAGTCTAAAATATATATCACAAAATAAAATAAAATATCAAACCATGCTGCCCTAACCTAAAGCTAGAAGTGGTGACTTAGGCTAATGTGTGTGCTTTGAAAGTTTGTGTGGTATGCTTAGTTGTAGCTTTAGGTTCAAATTTTCTAAGTGTGCAGAACATGTTCAACGTAGAGGAGGGTTTCATTTAAGTTATTTAATTATTTTGAGTTGATTTTATTTTATGTTTTGATTTGGTTTAAGTGGATCCTACAACTAAGTTATGAAGAGAGGGAAAGAGAAGAGAACTTCTCTTTCCTTCCCTAACCTAAGTAATATCTAAAGTAGGTTCACATTTTAGTTTTGTTTAGGTGAATGTTTTGATTAAACCTTTTAATTAATCCTAAGTTTAGATAAACTCTAAACAAACCTATTCAAAAAGAAAGGCATTTTAAGATTAAGTAAAATGAATCAAAATTCACATAACACACATTACTTCATTTCTTTCCCAACATATATAACATGCACATGGATGGACCCTAAGCATATCTATACATACAAATGAGAGAATTTAACACACTTTATGATGCATGATAAGTAATCCATTTAAGGAAATTTAGAAGTTTAATATGCATGATTTTTTTTCTTAAGTAGAAATGGTTTTCCTTGTCCAAATTTTCACATACACACATAAAAGTAAGAAAGGCATAAATGAGTACAGCGTCATTGTTAACCAAAGGTGCAAGGTACAAGACCTACTTAGGGCTACTTAAAGTCTCGTGACCTCAGGGTTGTTCAGACTAATATACCACTTTTCTTAAATACAAATATATGTATGAAAGAAATGAAATGGAAAGGAAGAATGCAAAAAGTTGCATTAATGGATTCATTTTGTTTATGCAATTTATGTATGCAAGTATAGGTAACCCTCTTTAAGTGGTAGCATAGAGATGAATAGGATATGGAATTAAGTGAGTGTTAGGTTCTTTTCA
Source organism: Cymbidium sinense (assembly GCA_021442155.1). Lineage (NCBI taxonomy): Eukaryota > Viridiplantae > Streptophyta > Magnoliopsida > Asparagales > Orchidaceae > Cymbidium > Cymbidium sinense. The sequence continues at coordinate 45,289,431 of CM038228.1, forward strand.
AATGAACCATGCACCTCACCAAATTCCTATTCAAAACTATACCAACATAAGAAAGAAAGGAAACCTATACTAAGCATACCTTTATATTCTTTCACATGCAAGCTTATAATTAAAGTATAAATAGCACACTTTTAGATTTGGTATTTTATTTATATGTTTTGAAAATAATTTGGATTTAGTAGTGATAATAGATATTCATATTTCTACTTTAGCCAACACATGCAAATTTGACATAAAGTAAACAATTTCATTTCAAAATTTGAATTTGAAAAATATGAATGCATGAAACCACATGAAATACAAATTTAACATGTTGGGGAAAGATCCAAAGCAATGAAAGCATGTAAACAAACTCACTTCACTTAAATCCTAAAGACATTCTTATAGAATAAGAAAGTTTAAAATAAATCAAAATGAATTCAAAATGATTTTTGTTTAATTTGGAGTTTGATTTAATTTGAAAAAGGTGAGATTAGTTTGCTATTCCTAATCCATTCCCACATGTGTTTGATATTTTTTTTAACTTTTAGATAATTAGATTCATTTTTATGCATTAATTATATTAATGTATGAAATAAGTAACTTAATTAAACCTTACCTACATCACCTTAGAGTAATTAACCAAATAATTATGAGCCAATGAGATGACATAAAAACTCACAAGGAATTTAAATTTGCAATGCACCTAATAAGAAAGAGATCTAATGCAATTTGGCTCACAATTAAAAGTTAAGTAAGCTAAGGGGTTTAGCTTAAGTAATTTCAAAACACCTTTTCACACATGTGAATTGGGTTTTGATTTTCTTAATTGAACTTAGGCTATTAAACACCTAAGCATCTACCCAAAGTAGATTAATTAAGTTTTAGAAACTTTTCAAGATTTTTAGAAATTAATTAAGGGGATAATTAATGAATTAACCCTTAATTAAGAGGAGATTAAGGAGAGAAAAGGGGTTTAGGGAATAGCTTAAGGGAAATGCCCCAAAATTATTCCCTAAACCTCTATCTACTGGATCTAACCTTAATCAATCCTAATCATGGATTAAAACCACTAATCATACCCTAATTATCCTTAATTACATAAGGAGGGTAATTAATAAATCCATATGTAATTCTTCAAATAAAGCCTTCAATAAATCCCAAGAAAATTAGGGAAGTAGAAGTTATCCCCTAAATCATACCCAAGATGTTTGGGATTAATTAGAGGCTTAATTAAAAAGTAATTAGAAAAATGAGGTTTCCAACAAACCCAAATTTAGAGAAAAATATAAATCAAAACCCATTGAAATTAATTTTAAAATATTCTAGGTTGAATTATCTTTCCATAAGATTATATTTCATAATTTTTTGAATTTTTTACAGATAATTATGAATTTTAGAAGATCCCTAGGTTAATTAGAATTAATTCAAATAATTTAACTAATCCTGTGGCTCACGGTGCGACGCGTGGCGGTGGCGGTCAGCGTGCTTTACACGTGTTGCACCGTGAGGGGCTTGCTTAAGTTGTCAAATCCCAACTGGTGGCTGGCAGCGCACGCGGTTTTATCTCTATCGTCCGATCAAAGATCGGACGGCCAGAGATCTCCCCGTGATTTTAAAACGGGTAACAGATATCTAAACGTGGGCAATTATCTCAGCCGTCCATCCAAAATGTGTGGATGGACGGCTGAGATCTCCCAAGTTCTTTCCCTTGATCAGAGAGCCCATGATCAGGGAAGATCAGATTGAGCTCAGATTCAAACCAAACTCAACCCACACCATCTAAAGCTAAAGAGTGGTAAATCCAACGGTCAAAAATCCATGGGATTTAAATTTCTTTCACAAAGCTCAACACCACATTGAGTTTAATGGTCAAAAAATCTCATACCTCATGGAGTAATCAGGCCGATCTCAGGAAGCTTCGTGCGGATGAGAGGCGAGAGTATGAGCACTGAGGTTGAGTGGATTGGTATATGGACCACCTCCTTCTTAGCTAGTTTTGCTTTGATCCAATTCAACTCTTCCTTACTATGGGAACCCAAAGGAAGCTTGGGTGCACTTTAGCTCCTTGATGAAGTATGCAAGAGCAATTGGATGGAAATTGAGTGAAGAGGAAGTTAACTCTTCAATGGACTTCCCCTATTTTCAAACTTTCAAAACCAAGAAATGGAGTTTTCAAATCCTCTCTAAGAAGCTTGGGAATACTCTCTGATGCTTGCTCTGAGTTCCTTAGCTTCAATCGATAGAGAGGACGTTAGAATTGAATTGAATTAGGGGGAGTATATCTCCCCCCTTGAAGGATCAGACTGTCATCCATGTACTTGACATTTTGATCCAATTGACCGTATCAAAGAGTTTGTTTTGGCTATTTTGAGTGTGCACATGGTCAGCTTGATCCAAGGAGTGGATTGCCAACCTCTCATGTGCTTTAATTTGAGTGGGAAGGGGATTTTGAATTTTGCATTTTGACCCATGGGGTTTGGTTTGGTCTAGGGACCAATTGGGCTGACCCAAACCCATTGGGTTGGGTGCACCACTCTACATTAGGTCCCCTTGAACTATTAGGAAAGTCTCAAGTGAATGTGAAGAGGGTATGACCAAATTACCCATAGATTAGTCCAAAATTTGTTCTATGGCCTAGGGGTAGAATGATCATTTTGCTGATATTTCACCTTGGGTATGTTGGGTATGTGGAGAAATTAGGTTTGGCCAAGTTACATGAGATTTGGAATTCATTTGATAGGGTTTGGCTCATGTTGACCCATTTAGGTCAAAATGGGTTGACTTGGGTCAAGTTGACCAATAGGTCAAATTGCGTCGAACAAATGGTTGGATCAAGTTCATATGACCATTTGAAATATTTTGGTGGCTTTGTTTTGGTTCAATTTAGATTAATTTTGGATTTGGCTCATATGACTTCATTTAGGTCAAATGGGTCAAGTTGACCTATTTGACCCATTTGACTTATTTGAGGTAGGTCAAGGGTAGGTTTAGGTTAGGTTAGTCATATGGAGTGGATTGGTATCTTTGTTTCTAATCAATTTTGGTTAAGTTCAAATCAACATGACCCCTTTAGGTCATGTTGGTCTAAGGTCAATTGGGTAGGTTAGGTCTAGTTGAGCCTTTGGTCAAGTTCCACAAGTGATTCGGAATGGACTTGACCCATTGGTTTCAATCAATTTGGCTTAGATCAAGTTTTGACACATTTTGACTTTTAGGTCAAAATGGGTCAACGTGGGTCAAGTGGCCAATTGGGCTAGGTTAGGCTCAAATGTTGGCTTGGTCAAGTTCAAACATAGGTCATGAGTGAACTTAGATCAAGGGTTTCAATCAATTTGGCCTATGGTGGAATTTGGCTATGTTAGATTTTATTTTGGGCTAAGTGTTGACTTGGTCAACCCTTAGGTTTGACTTGGTTTGACCCAATTTGATTGATTGATCATCCCATGATGATTGTTGATCATGATGAGAGGCATAGATGAGTTTGGTTTGATCCAATTTTGTTAGGATTAGAATTTGGCTCATAAGGGTACTTTAGGTCACTTTGGGTCAAGTGAGCCTAAGTGGATCAAATGGCTTGGTCAAAGCTTGATTTGAGCTTGATTGGTCTTGTCTATGGACTCATTATTAAAATATAAATCCATTTACAAGTGGTTTGAAGTCAAATAGGTTTGATCCATTTGACAATTTCATATTCAAAGGAAGAATATGAAGGGGTTTTGGCTTTGATTTTTGAACTAAGTTTTGATTGTTTGATTGAAGTTTGTATTTATAGGAGTTCATGATTGTAAGGTTGATTGAGTCATGAGAGAAAATCAAGAGTTTGGCTTGATTTGAAATTGATTTGGCTAAGTTCAAGATTTTGACTTGAAAGGCTTAGATTATATTTTGAGTTGATTTGAGTTTGATTTTTGGAATTGGTTTTGATTGTTTGAATTTATATTTTATTTATATATGTGAATATAAATGAGAATATAAATTGATCATGAGAAATTTTCAAGGATTTGAAGTGGTTTAATCATGATTTGGGCTAAGTCCATTAAGAAGGATTTAAGGGACTTAGAAAAAATTTTGGAGTTTAGAGTTTGAATTTTTGAATTTGGTTTGATTGATTTATATTTATATTTCATTTTTATATGTGAATATAAATGAGAATATAAAAGAATTATGAGAAAATCCCATGACTTTAAGATGGTTTGATCAAGATTTAGGCTAAGTCCATTAATGGAGGATTAATGACTTAAGAAAGATTTTAGATTTGGAATTTAATTTGATGATTTGATTTAATTGATTTATATTTATATTTCATTTATATATGTGAATATAAATGAGAATATAAATGAGTTTTGAGAAAATCTCATGAGTTTGAAATGGTTTGATCAAGATTTTGGATAAGTCCTTTAATGGAAAATGAAGGATTTAAGGAAATTTTCAAATTGGGAATTTAATTTTTGAATTTGATTTGATTGATTTGTATTTATATTTCATTTATATATGTGAATATAAATGGGGATATAAATGAGTTTTGATAAAATCCTAAGGATTTGAATTGATTTAGATCATGATGAGGCTAAGTCTTTAAGGGAGAACTTAAAGAACTTAAGGAAATTTTATGAATTGATTTGGAATTTTGAGTTTGATTTGATAGGTTTGAATTTATACTTTATTTATATATGTGAATATAAATAAGAATATAAATGAATTATGAGAAAATCTCAAAGATTTGAATTGGTTTTGATCATAATTTTGGTTAAGTCCTTAAAGGTAAGTTTAAGGGACTTAGGGAAAATTTGAACTTATGAATTTTGATGGATTTTGATCATGGGTTTCAATCATAGATTTTAATCATGGATTTCAATCATATGGAGTTGATTTGAATTTGGAGAAAAAATTAATTAAGATTGATTTGGAGTTTGACTTGAAAGAAAGAAAGTGAGGAATGATCTAAGCTAAGGGTAGGAAATTTTCCTAACACCCTAAGGCATGACCTATTCCTATGGCTAACTCTTCTAAGTCTCTAGGGCTAGTTTGAGTGTCCACCTAATCACTAGATGTGTCTTAAGACTAAGGAACTCTTAAAGTCTAAGATGAGTCATATGTCTAAGATGGAGGTTGAGAGCTCATTCTAAAAATGAGGTCAAATGGGGGTTGAAAATTTCATCTTAAGATGAGATACCGAAGTAACAACACCAAAAATTGATTGGAGAGGCCTTCCAAAGATAGAGTTGTATGACGAATCTGACTTGACCACCATGAATTTAATTGAATAAGTCACTTATCAAGAAAATTCTCTAAGAACAACAAGAAGGGTGATTGCCACTCCACTCGCACAGGGCGATTATGAAACCCATATAATGGTCCTGCAGCGGGTTGGAGCTTTTCCCTAACCAAGCCCATGCTAAGAAATGTGGAGTAAAATAAGACATCGACAGAACTCCCGTTATCAATCAAAATTTTCTTAACATTATAGCATGGGTCATCGATCCCTGTAGTGATGACAAGTGGATCTTGATGGAGAACTTGGACTACTTTTAAGTCTGAGTCATTAAAAGTGATGGAATGATCAATGCGAGATTTCTTTAACTCTGGTTCTTTAGAGGTGAAAATGAGGACTTGATTAGATAGTAGTGATCCTCCTGTGATTGTTTCAATTTTTTCGACTAGCTACTATTTTATTTCGTGATGATTGTCCTAGTTGCCCCTCCCCAAGTTGGAGTTATGTTTGCTTGTTGATTGATTACGCAAATTGATGTAGATATCCTTGTTGAATGAGCCTCTCAATTTCTTCTTTGAGTTATTTACATGCCTCAGTAGCATGTCCACAACTTCGATGGAAGTGACAATATTGCTCCTAATTTTTTGAATTTTGTTTAAGCAGATGTGGCCACTTAACGGTCTTTTCATCTCGAATGGCCATCAAGACGTTAACATGAGATGTGTTCAGTGGTGTGTATTATTTTTCTGATTGTGGTTCATGTCTTTAATGAGAGGGCGGTGGAGGGAGATCATGATTGCCTTGTTGCTTCTTTTGATGGGATTATCGATCTATGTTCCCTGAAGCACTCTTATATTTTTATGTAGATTGTTCAAATTATTTACGATGGGCATTAATAGCCTCATTGGCAGAAATGTGTACTTCCACATGATGAACCAAGTCGGCATATGAGTGGACCGATCTCACATTAGTACCAGTGTAGAAAGGCTGGACGGAGCCCTCCAAGAAAACTCCTCTTAATAGTTCGTGTCTACTCCAAGTATTTGAGCTAGGAGAACCGGAAGTACTCCTTAAGTGATTCACCCTCAATTTGACGAATGCCTGAGAGATGAGAGAAATATTTAATGATCTTCTGGTTTGCAATGAACTGTTCTACAAAAATCTTGGTGAGTTTTTCAAAGGTATGGATGGATCCCCTTGGGAGGGAGAACCGCGAGCCGAATTCTTAAGGGTGATTGGACACGATAAAGTAGTGTATCAGAAGCTCATTGGATATGGATGATGGTCCTATAATGGTCGATGTGTTCATATGAGTCAATTTCCCCATCATAAGAGTCAATGCTCGGAAGCTTGAACCCTACAGGAATAGGATGTTGAAGAATACCAAAGTCACTGATAAATGATGAGAGGAAGATTTTCATCTTTAAAGTGGAATTCTTCTCACACTAAGCATTATAATTTTGCACATAACATGACCGGAATCAACTGATGAGAATGTGTCAAGCTACCAATAGGATTAGTAGTCGATTGTGCGGTGATGGTAGAACAGCGGTGTCTAGGAGGTCATCATCAAGGTTTGGAAGCGGAGGAACTTCAACTTGATGGCGAGAAGGCCCCGTATTAGCATTTTGACCTCCCCTGGATAACGATCGATCTTGGGGGAGATGTGTTTACCGCAGTAGTGGCTGTCATGTTCCTCATCAAAGTCGGATTATCTTATTTTGAGACTCTTTCATTCGGCGCACATGATCTTCTAGAGAGATTCCTGTTGCACCTTCACCGATCGGGTCATGCCTATCAGGTGGAAGTGAGGCTGAATCTTGGCATCCTTGGTTCAAGGATTGGTTTCAAGAGTGACAGAGTTAGAGTGGAAGGCTCCATTATTGCGAGTATTGCTCCTGTTGGCCATAATGCAGGTATTCACAAAGATCACGATTGTGGGGTTTGCTAGACTGTCAAGTCAATTTCTAGAAAAATCGCAGAATAAAAGTTTGCGAGCTTTATTATGAAATCCAAACACACACACATATTTGAAGAATGAATAAGAAACTTGATTTTTTGAAAAATCCGAGGGGAAAATCACCAGCTAAAAAAATCTTCCACTATATATGTTTTGAGTACAAAGTTTTCCTAACGGATTACGAATTGTATGAGAAAGTCTAACAAGGAATCAAGAATCGTAACAATGTGTAATAGTGGTAGCAAATAGCTATAGCGCGATGATGGTGACGGCGCGTGGTGTGATGACAATATATGATGGCCATCATGGGTTGCCGTGCGGGTTGATGATGATAATCGACAAGTGATGGCCGTGGCGCGATGTGGCGGCGCGGCAGCATGGGATGACCGCGATGATGGTGGTAAGTGATAACCAGACGCGATGTGATGACCGATGCGGTTGACGTGGAGGATTGGCGGTGGTACGGCCGGCGGTCGGCGGTGTTGGCGAATGGTGGTCGCACCGTCGAAGTGGAACGATTATGCTTAGGATCTTGCCTGATCTCTCTTCTTTAGCATTTGAAGAATGAGGGCTATTTATAGTTTAGAGGATGTCATTTTGTAAATACTACCCAAACCACTCCAAAATGATTACATTGATCATCTCATGTATTTTAAGTTTTTGAATGCTCAAATGAAGTCGAATCAAGAGATCTTGTTAGATCCGGCCACAAGACGCCGATTTGATCATAAACACTTCATTTAGAAACTATTTAGAGATTTAACCGATATCCCAAAATTTTCAAATGATATTTTAAGTGCTTGATCATTATTTCACTTAGGATCGATTGCTTTTGATGTCAAGATTCATTGAAAGTGAAATTTTTAGTGTCATATCAATAATTTTAAGGACTTGGTATGATTTTGACGTAGCACTATTTAAGATTGTGAAAGTCTTATCAAAGACAGTTAAAAATAAAATTTAAATTGAAATTAAGCAAACTTCTTCAAAAATTGGTCAAATTTGAAAGAATATAACTTGAATCAACTCAAAATAGATAAGCTTTAAGCTTATAAATATATAAGATATAATTCAATGTTTGTATAATATATTATACAAGTGTAATTGTAATTAGATAAAAACCAAATAGAAATGAAGTTTTGAGGTGAAAATCATATATATATATATATATATATATATATATATATATATATATATATATATATATATATATATATATATATATATATATAGAGAGAGAGAGAGAGAGAGAGAGAGAGAGAGAGAGGTCTTATAATATACCTCAAATTATGTGTTAGTCTAGTGGTTAAAATTAACGAGTATTCAAATTCAAATTTTAATTAATTAGAATCATTATATGAATAGTCATATTCAAAATAATAATAATAATAATAATAATATCAATTATTACCATAATCATATTCAAAAGAGTAGAATGGGTCAACCACACGATCTTAAAACAATTCATCGTAGAGGATTATTTTATTTTATTTTATATTTTTTGTCACCATATTAGATTATGACAAATAAATGATTTTTATAATTCACTCTAAAAACCCAACGACCCACTCACATTTGTTCATATGTGGCATAACATTAAGAACTTTATTAAAAAAAAATCTATTATTTATGAATTTTATAACCGAAGAGGATATTTATTTATATTTTATAAGAGCATAGACCTCGGGGTTAAAAAAAAAAAAAAATTTTAGAGGCATCTCCCATTAGAAAATGCTTCTTGGCAGATCGATAATTTTATTAATAGTGCGTGGAATTCAAAGATATAATTATTTTTTTTTTTTAAAAAAGCACTATTTATAAGAAACATAAGAATGATCGAAGAGTAATTAAAGACAGAGATAAGTGAAGAAATAAGGAGTGATTTATATTCTCTATGGTGATTCTACTTTTTGGAGATTAACTATGGTGGGTTGCAATGTTGATAAAGGGTCATTCTATAATCTCTTTTCTTTGTAGCTTAGAATATATGAAAAATTAAAGGTGATTTTGATGGTACGTGACTAATGAGTGAGTTGATTCTCTCTCTAAGAGTGCGTTTAAAATAATTTTTTAGCTGCTTCCTTTTTAAAAAGCAGTGACAACTGTATTTAACTATCAATTTTTTGATTGATTTTTAAAAAAAAATTATGATAAAAAATTAATTTTGAGAATCAAAATTATTAGAATAGGTTGCCTGCCAGAAAATTAATATTTGAATTTTTTTAAAAAAAAATATTTCTAATACTCACAATAATTTTTCAAAAATCTATTTTCTACATAATAATTTTACAATAAACTTTACAAAAAAATTACAACTATCATAAATAGATCATAAGTTAGCATCTATGTATGATATACATTTCATCTAGAATATTGGTCCTTGTTTACATGTAAATGGTTAAAAAATTGTATGCATGTCAAGGAGAACTAGGAAGATATTCTCAATTAGTTAGCTAGTGAGTTGACCTACTTATTAATGTTAATATAAATTTTATTTAAAATATATATTAAAATTTAAAAGTTTAAATATGAGGTTATTAAAATATTTTTAAATATTAATATATCATTCGAAAATCTTCCAATCTATGATGAATTTTGATGCAATCCTTGAGTTAAAAATTTTTGCATCATTTTAATAAACTTATAATTAAATTGAATATTTAAATGAGATAAATCTAACAACTCCGAAAACAGCCTAATTCAAGTGAGCTTAAATAAAACACTTAATTATGATTGAAAGCTTTAGAATGTTAATTATGGAGTCAAAAGATCTTTGAATCTTACATACAAACATCTCAATGAGAAGAATCTAAAAGTTAAATATCACTCAATCAAGTAATTTAGAAACTTAAATATTGATTGAATGGTATATAATGAAAGAAAAAAAAAAAAAAAAGCCATATGATTGAGCATTTTAGAATTGTCTAAAAAAATTTAAAATGTCATTTTTCACAAACTATAAATAGAGGCTCATTCTTCACATATGAGAAGATGAAATTTACATGAGAGCTTAAAGATCAAAACTATAATGCTATAATTGATGGTTGATGCTAATAATAACCAACAACAACTAACATCATTCTATTATGCTCACTTGATCACCATTGTTCGATTGTTGTCACCAAATCACTATTATCGTTCACAAAGATCATTCATGAGGCACGCCTCTGCTACTCTATTTTTTTTTTAAAAAAAAAAGCCATTTTCACTTAAACTTTTGCCTTTCCTGCCATTGCTTTCTAACTCCTCTCATCAGAGGCATCGCTTCGTTGAGGCCCGAGGAAATCCATCATCAAGTCAAGCTCTCAAACCACACAATAAACAGACGAGTCAAGCTCAAACTCAAGTTCCAGCTCTATCGTTTGATAATGAGTCAATCTCGAGTTTATTGAGACTCAAGCTCGATTCAACTCATTTACACCCCTACTTTGATATCTCTTATATTATTTAATTTTATTTACAAATGTGCTATATCTTCATACAAAATTAAAACATTAAAGTCTTCCACTATACTATCTTGAATATTCTAACACAATAAAAATTCAATCTCTCTTATATTAAGTAATTTCTTTGCATTTCTCATCTAATTTCTTATTATATTTATCATTTTATTACAATAATTTTTCATAATAAATGATTTGGTTCATAAACCAACTTAAACTCATAAAATTTAACTTAAACTTGAACTCGATCAACTAATCGACCTCAAGCATAAGTTAGACATGGCTTGAGGTGTTTCCAAGACTCAAGGAGAACTTCTTAATTCTCTTATAGACCAAATTATTAAACTTATATCATAATTATGAAACCTTACATGGCATCTTTAAACTTACTAGCTATACTAAGAAACCTTACTATTGATCAAAATTATTGCCTTCAAATTTAGAATCACATTCACAAGGATTTGATTTGAGATTATGCCAATCTCCTCTTTTCCTTGATAAAATTAGTCCAAGCATGAATCATGTGCAAATAGGAATTAAAGGTGGCCTATGATTGACACCTATTTACTCGTTCATATTATGACTCAATTCTTCATTCATCATCAGCTTATCATCAATCATCGACAAACAATATCACCAGTGCACTTTCACTCATCATGGGATGAGTCTTACAATCATTGTTCCTTTGGAATGTAAAATATTTCTCTCTATTTTATAAAAAAATATTAATCTATATCTGACGTATATTTCTCAAACAACAAGCCTTTATCCCACTACATAGAATATACTATGTGAATCCTTCTCCATTATATCATATTAAATGTCAAATTCTCATTTAATAATAAAATAATGCATATTTCTTATAACAATATATATTATAATATAAAATAAAAGTATGCTCTTACATCTTACAAAATAATAATAATAATAATCTTCGAAAAAATATAGCCACATCTAAAAATATGCAAATTTTAGTGCTTTTTAGACATTATCACTTGATTCATAGCTTTCTACTCACCCCTCATTGATGTTAGGTATTTTAAGTGTATCATTATGATCACATCAATATTGGCTCTTTTAAGAACCCTAATAAGCTTTAATATCAGTATTCATGGACAAGTTTTGCTTCGAACCTATAACCTATACTGATCCATTGGACTTGTGGCCTACCTATATTCATGTCAACAATAGTGGCAAATGGAAGTCATAAACCAAGAAGAATTAAATACACACAAACCCTTACATTTGGAGAAGTTTAAACAAAAAACAATTTTCTTTGCTAAGAGGAAAAAAATTGTTTCTTTTAAGTATCTAAATAATATAAGCATGATGATGTAAGGCATAAGCAAAATAAAGTACTAAAGTAGAGAAGAATAGATTCAGGCGCATTTAGGATAGCGATGCAATGCATTTTCACAACTTACCATAATTATTGTTTGGGAAACTATGACGTAGGTGTATTTTGCGGTGTGGAGCAATGAAAATTTCTATTTTTCAGCCTAATTTGACATAATATGATGGCTGCTGGAAAGATGCAATTTGACTTTTTTAAAATAAAAAAAATTTATAATACACATTGCAATATTTTAGATAACTAATTCTTTTACAATAGCTTCATTATTACTTTTTCAGACAACTATAACTGCCCCAAATACACCCAAAAAACTCATATGATGAACAACAGGATATCTTAACTTTATACTCATTTTTTCCCTTTAAATCCTATCTATGGAATTAATAGGCTGAATATCAATATAAATTTCCTTTCAAGGGAACTTAAATCTTCATCATTATTCAACCATTGAAGAAGAGAATAAATTAAAATAAACATTTCAGAAAAATAAAAAAGCTAAAAATTTGTACTATTTATTAATATCATTCTCCAAGAGACTCTAATTTTAAAAGGATTAAAAGAAGGAAAACCTATGAGCTGAAAATCCATCTCTGCTCAATTATGAAACAACTTTCTATTATGAGTCTCCAACAAATAAAGTTTACTTATGACTATGTGAGATGAGGCCAGACGCTAGCAGTGCTTTCGAGTTGCCAAGCAATATATGTGATGTCAGGGACCTCTCACTAGAAACCAAACACCATGGATCACTGCTTTTTAAAAGTATAGTTACTTTGCTTTATACTGAACCCAATTTCCTTTATTTTTTACTTATTACCACAATATAATCTGCAATAAATTTCTCTAGTTTTCTTACCTTAGTCATTTTTTCATACAAGTTCTGAGATTTAAAGAGGGCTCCATCTGATCAGTATGCTCATTCAGGATTTGCCAACTAACTCTGAGGAGATAAAACGATTGTGCAATATAACTTCAAAAGTTATTTTCAATAATAACAACAACAACAATAACAATAAGCTTTTATCCCACCATGTGAGCTCGGTAACATGAATCTTTTTTCTTTAATGTATCCTATAAAGTGTCATATTCTTATTTAATCTTAATAAATTAAGATCATTTTTTATATTTTATGACCAAGACATTTTAGATCTGCCTCTATCTTTCTTAATATAGGTCGAATCTAATACCACTAATCTCCTAACTGGGACATCGGATAGCCAACGTTTTATGTGACCATCTAACGCGACTCTCTCTAATCTTATCTGCCACTGGGACTACTCCAACCTTATCGCGTATATATTTGTTTCTCATTTTGTCTCTATGTGTAAGACACTCATCCACTCGAGCATCATCATTTCTAAACACTTAATTTTATATTTTTCTTTTATTGGCCAACATCATGCACCATAAACATTATAGGTTTCACCACCATCTTATAAAATTTTCCCTTGAATCTAAGTAGTACTTTCCTACCACACAATAGCCCCAATGCATCCTCCACTTCAACCATCCAACGTGAATTCTACTAATAGCATCCCTATCTATATCACCATCACTTGAATAATAGACCCGAGCTATCTAATATGTTTACTCTTTTTAATGACTTGATCACCCATTGTTACCACTACGCCACAAGATCTTCTAGAACTTAAATTACACTACATACAATCATTTTGAGATAAACTCAAAGGAAAGCCTTTAGACTCTAAGGTTTACCTCCATACTTCAAGTTTTTCTTGAATTCTCTCTCTAGTCTTATCAACAAGAAAATATCATTAGCAAAAAGGATACACCAAGGTACATCCTCTTGTAAATGCCTAGTAAGAACATCCATAATTAAAGAAAAAAGATGAGCTCAAAGTCGATCCTTGATGCAATCAAATTGAATAGAAAAATTTTTGCTCAATCCTCCTAATGTTTGAACACAAATGACAGCTCTAATATAGATATCATTAATGACTTAAATATAAGTAAAATTAACTCCCTTCTTTTCTAGAACTCTCCAGAGCACTTCTCTTGAAACTTTATCATTTGCATTCTCTAAATCAACCAATATCTTATATAGATCATCCATCAGATACTTCTCTATTAAATCTCTCAACAAATGTATAGCATAAATAGTAGAAGTACGGAGCATAAATCCAAATTGGTTTTGAGAAACTTTCAAAAGTTATTTCAAAATTCCAAATGATAAATTTTTATAATCAAAATGAAAAACTACTTGTGATGATTCCAAACTCAAAAACATTTAAATCCAAATGTACTTGGGGGCAAAACTAATTGGTGATAAATGAACTACATTGATCCAAATTTCCTCTATGTAATAAGGATTGCATCCTAAAAGCTCTCTCCATGAGTTATACCTTCATTGCCTTTGATTTAAATCCAATGATTAAGATCCAAAATTTCACATATAAAAGTTTTTTTTTTAAGTCTAATATAATTCAAGAAAAACACATGATTAAAAAACCAAATATAAATCAAAAATTTTCAAACATAATTGAATATGAGTTGACCATATACACATATTATGCTTGCTTAAGTTTGACTTGTTTACATCCCATCCATGACCTTATACTATCACAACTATGGCATTTAAGGGTCAATTTAGAGCAGCTACAGCGGCATGAAAATGTAATAGTGAAGCAATTGCAAAAAAAACTATTATCTAAAAAGTTGTAGTGTATTACAAATTCTTTTATTTTAAAAAATCAAACCTCGGAATTTTGGCAACCACCGCATTCTATCAAATCTAAAAAACATAACTTTTCACCAAAATTCAATTAGAATGTAGTTTCCAAATGATACTACAGTACATTTTTGCACTGCATCACACCACCACCGCTGCCCCAAGTCTTGTCATTTGTCCAAACCGACCATCCTCAATAGCCTCCACAACCTTCTTGAATCATTTTGTTCCCCAACAATGGATTATATTACCTCCAAGGGTGAATCAATCAGTTATTCTCAACATTCAAGAACGATAATGAGGATTCACTAATTAGATTTATGCTCAATTAGGAGAGAGTTAAAGCAAAAAAGGAAAATAAATAGAAATAAGATAAACAAGAAATCACAAGATAGAAAAACTCAATATTTTAAATGATTTAGCCATCTTGACCTATGTCCGTTACAAGGGAGAAAGCTTCCATTATCACAATACAGCGTTAAAGGGTTAAAGGGGTCTCCATGGACAAATCTAGAGGGGGGAGGAGTAATGACAAAGGATGGAAAGAAGATTACACGAATGAGTTGTCTTAACAAAAAAAATAAAACTCAACTCTCTTGGTAACGATTGTAGCATAATCCCATTCAATATTTTGGGATAAGTCTATTTATATGCAAAGGTGGCTCTTAGATGGAAACCTACATAAAAAATGGCTACAGGAAAACACATGTCGGCAGGCGCTAACAGTTCAGGAACACAAATGAGACAAGCGTTGATGAGATGGCATGTACCATAGGTCAGGTGTTCCTCAATTGAATGTGCTAGGAGATACTTAGTCACAAATTGTGGTGGTCAATCATGGTAGAGCATCATTGGAGAGACCAGAAGAATTTCGTATAGTAGCAACCAGATTGTATTATGCAATGTCATAAGTTATACCCACATTGGCACAGAGTCAATGACGATTTCTACCATGGAAGGCCATGGATTTGAACATGTAGGGACACAAGTTGTTGTCGGGGTTGAATGTATTTGAATAAATGATCAAGGCGGGTAAACCAAATGTTGATTAGTTAGCCAACTTACATTAGATGGAAGGAGCAAAGTTGGCTGGTCGGCCTTAGATGAATGGAGTTGAGGTGCTAATGTTGGCATAGATGAGTGTTGATAGCCAATTGGATAGAATCGAGATTGTTGAAGCGGTGATATATCCATTAATATGAAAGTAGTTGATCCGACAAAATGCTTGAAGCTACTAATCCTCCTAATTTTAGCGAATTAATTGATATGATTGGTTCTTGATATCATGTCGCATTGACGACAATGATTGAGTGCGAAAAGAGAGATTTAATTGTTTCCCCTCATTTTGAAAAGCATTATGAGAAGTTAATCGATAAAACCATTGAACTTAAAACTAAAATACATGTTTTTTGTTCTTCAATCCTCTTTCATGCAACATATGATGAAGACTCTTGCAGTTCCAAGTTTTAGTAAGATGATTCATGGCATCAAGGAGAACTTTTTGTGTGACTAATTATCACCACAATCTCATAAGGCAGGTGATGGAGTTAATGGCTTATGAGTCCTCCATTAAGTGGAAAGGTTATTTGGTCAATGATTCTCGGATGCCTCTGTGGAGACAAAGATGCTATAAGAGCCGAAGGAGTTGAATAAGAACCAAGGATTAAAAAAAGAGTAGAGGAATAGTTGCAATAGGAGGTGACATTAATGCCAGAGGTGGTAAAAATAATGGAGGGGTAGATGATAGAACATTCAATGGGGGATTTGAAACAAGATAGGAGAGTAAGTCATCGGATATGCTTTGAAGGAGGCATTGGCAATTCCCATTGGAGGTGTCCTGGTAAACTTCCCAGCCTTGGTTGATGTGATCAAGGAGGTAATACGAAGAGATGTGTAAAATATAGTTGCCCGGTTCAAGATTCTCAAGAATGAAGGTCGAGTTAAAAGAAAAGGTGTGTTGCTTCTTAAGGGATTGAAATCAATGGCAAAAGCAACTAGAGGACAGCCTTTAGTGGGGAGTTAGGCATTTTAGCACAAACAACATATGCAAGCGTAACATGACGCAACCTCTTGAGAAATATGGAGCTCTCTAACAACTGATCATTCAGATTATTCCGACCTAATCCATAGCTGATCCTTCAATTTATCGGCTCTTCCCTCCCCCAATTGGATAGGAATAATAGGTTGAAAACAGCACAAGGCGAACAAGTACTATAAGAACAACCAGTAAGAGGACTGCCTTAGCTCAAAATAGTGGTTCAATGGGCTGCAACAAACACCAGACCTTAAATCATGTCATTTCTTTTTTTAAGCCCAAATGTTTCTCTTGAGTTATAAATTGTAACGTGCGAGTTGGCCTTCATGTAATCATATTTCTAATGAAATAAAATTTCCTTACATTTTGCCTCATGCTTGACTTTCATTTCTAACTTATGTATTATTGGCATACGCAAGTGGAATGGTCTAAAGTTGAGGGTCGAGCAACAGAAAATCAGCTTTGCTGGCAATACCTTGACATTTAGAAATACTTTTGAAACAAATAAGTGAAATTCAATTAAAATTTAGATGTTTCATTAGGAAGATAAAATTATGTAGTCTAGTTGAAAGAATCAACAAACCAAAAACTAGGTGTGGCTTCTTATAGATTAAACAATGATAAGTGGTTGACCAATCGTATCCTGTTGATCAAGAAAACAGCCATTTTGGATGACACTACAAGGGGAGCTAGCTGGGAATCTGATACCAACCGGTTAGGGAAATCTATTGATACAAATTTAAAACTTTAATGTAGATAATCATAAATATTTAACATGTGATTTAGTGCATAATGATGAAATGTTGTTTGTCAAATCAAAGCGCCAAATTAGCTTCCCCAAATATAATGCTTAAGTGCCTTAAGAAAAACAAACTTAACATTTAGTTTTTGTGTGACTGGAGTTCCTTCATCTTCTTATTTGAGACAATGGTAATGAGTAAAAGCACTGATAGACAATTGTCCTGCAGGTAAATAACATTAGAAAAGGCTAATTGGCACCATTAAAGTTGATAGAAGAAATGATGGAGAAGATTGTTACTAAACACAACTTCCTTAGCAATGTGATATAACAGTTGCAATATGTAGGAGAATGGCATAACTTTCCAGAGGGAAGATGTAGATGTACTTCTCTGTAGACCAATTATGCCTGAGAATGAAGCTAGTGTTCCTAATGAAGATAGTGGACTTCTTTAAGTGTTGTCATCTAGTGTTGACTCTATTAATGTGTAACACCTTTACGATACTACAACATCAGCATTTAATATTTATTAATTATGATTTATCTATATGTCACTTGTTTATGAAGTATCCGAGCATATAAAAGAAATTTTGAGTAGATTTATTGTTCCCTAAGTAGAGCTATATATTTTGAGTGGAATGTGACCTTAAAATTGAAATTGACTTAATCAGAAAACTTGTAAACATATGTCAACATGGATAACATGTTCATGGCTTTAATTTGATCATCATAGAAATTTTCCAATTTGGTTTGTAGTTATACTAGAAGTGAAGACAAAGCTTCATAAAGGGATAGTGTTAGAGGTTGATAGATAATGAGTAAGAGTTTGGAATTTTGACTAAATTGTAGATGACTTCATTAGAGTTATCACCAGCACAATATACAAAGGATGATGGAGAGAGTCAACTTCTTTCTTACAATTGAATTGGTAGGTAAGTGAAAAACTTGAAAACCTACTAGAATTATCATTTTTGCACTAACAAATTTACAAGAGGAATTATTAATATATTTTAAGCTTCAAAGCATCAATTAAAAATTTGTCAAGTAAAAAATGTGCATGAGCTCGCATGAACCCAATCACCTTGCTAATGTATGACTCTTTGAATGTGACAAACTTGCCTCAAACATGCATGTACTTACTAAGGTATTTTTTTTCTTAATTAATATATCTATTAAAGAAAGGTCATTTATGAAAGCATAATGCATATGAGGAATCAAAACAAAGGAATTTTAAAAATATAGACCTTAGCATAATTTTCTTCCTAAAGTAAATTATACTGCCATAGAATTATGAAATGATGCATTGATAAGAGATGTAAATAAAACTTATCAAGTGATTCTTAAGAGAAAAGTAGAAATGTTTTAGAGTCTTTGAGGTACTGGTTCTGAAAAAATAGTGGTGGTTGTAGATGAAGTTGATGTCTACAAAATTGTGATGGACATTATAATTTTTTTATTTTAAAAAAGTTAGACAACTTTTAAAATACCTCTGCAAGTAGGTTGGAAAACATAGCCTTCCCACCAGCTTTTCAAATATAGTTTCTCGCCACTTGTGGTGGTTCGCATAGAAATAGAAAGCTACCCCAAGTGCAGCATTAATGAAAAACATGTCAAAGATGTTTAGTGATGAGAGAAAGTAAGTGACAGTTAGTTCATTTATTTGGTGGAAACACATTATTAGTAGTTAAATAAGTTATGTTGATATCTATTAGTCTCCACAAGGTGGGATGCCCTAGTCGACTAAGCTCATAACTCAAAAAAACATAATTTCACGACTACCTAGATCAAACCAAATTCAATTAGAGACCACTCGTCTTGTAACAAATTCATTCTAAGTTGGCTTGGCTCAAACCAGTTAGATTTCAAGTTGTTTCAAATTAGAATTAAGCTCACTCAAAATAGGTTACTTATTTCTTCTTTTATTTTGTATGCATATGTACATATTTATGATGCCCATACATGTATAGACAAAACTATATATGCAATATTCACATTTCAAGACAATCATAATTAGCTAGATCAAAACCCAGTAGGTACAAAATCAACTTAAAGATCAAGTAGAGCCAAAAATTTGGCTTGTGTGTTCGTATATTAGACACAATTTGATCTTTGAGTTAAGCCTTCAAACCAATGGCTAGAGGATGAGAGAAAAGTGTGCTATTACGTGTAGTTGAGAATTTTTTTGAGCAAAGGGTAGCTTTTATTTCTTGCAATTCTTTTGTGTTTCAATTGTGAGAAATTGTGATTACCTATGAAACCAAACTCTCTCCTACTCATTAATTTAATAAAATGGTAGAATTACTCCAACATTTAAATATAGATAAATAAATAACAGGCCAACTATTTTACTCACAACATAAGAGAGAAAAGACGTTCAAGGGAAAACAGCTTTTTTACTCAAAAACCAACTCACTTGTTAAACTATCTTTATCCAGCACTAAAAAATGAGTGGTCAAAGAGACAAAAGAAGGAATTAATCCTAATATGCTTTAAGTTTATAAGTTTGTGCATTTATATCAACATTTATGATCTTCTGTCGAGTAATTCAATTTTGCAAATTGCAACACAACTTATAGATGCTAGAGTAAGGAAAAAAAAAGGTTGACACCAAACAATAAAAAGAAAAAAAAAGGAGCACGAGTTAAAAACCCTATCAAAAACTGGAAGACCAAAATAAAAGAGAGAGAGAAGGAATTCCATAATGCATCCCACAGTACAATCATGGATTGTGATAAGTTAATCCAGAAATGATTGCAAGCTTGAAGAATATGATATGCTCAACAGTTATATGAGCAAAGGTTTAAATATAGATTCACTGAAGCAACCACAGAAATTAACCTACATTTTCGGTTCTGGAATACCGGCAATAAATTTTATTATTTATTTTTTACAAGCTCAACAGCTTATCAGCTTAGCAATAATCATGTCGATTTATAGGCCTAGCTCTCTTTAATTTTTCTTTTTGATTCCTCTTCGTGAACCTAAAAGCCTATATCTCTCAATGATATGCCCATATACATCAAGCCCTTGTAACTTCACTATTAAAGTGCAACCTTGTTGTTATCTATATTTCTTTAAGCTTCCTCATATGGACATGATTTCTGCAACAACCACCAAAGAGCATGTGAAAACAAAAGTTCATGCACTTAAAACTGGAACTGCCTACTCAAACCCAGCTGCATCAATGACCATACAAGAAAAAACTAACGAGTCACACACTAAGCATAGCAATTATACTAAAATCTAAATTAAATAAAAGGTAAATCAAAATTTTATTCCACCTTATAGAATTATAATTGTTCGTTTTTCACAAATTAAGGTCATGAGCGGTAGATCTTACAATGCTCAACCTAAGGTCAGATCTCATCATCCAAAATTTCAGGTAAAACTTAAAGCAAACTTTTATAGCATACAAATTAGATGTGAAGAATGTTCATCAAACAAAGCTTCTGAACATTTAATTAATATTTTAAAAAATCAATGCCGTCTCGGATACATTATACATCCAAACATAATTATAATGCTACACTACTTGATCCCGCTGAAGAATCAGCAAAATTCAGATGATAACTGAATCATGAAAAAAAAATCAAATTAAACCACGCTCATAAAAAAATAATATATTTTTCATAAAGAATGGTGTTCCTACAACAGGATAATATAACAGATTGTCTTTCCTTTGCGATATCAAACACATGTAACACTCCCACGCATTAGACTGTGTAATAATAACACAGTTTACACAAAACTCCATCACCATACAATCAAATTTTCATGAGCAACCCTACGATAGTACGATCCCAACATAGCACAGCCAAGGCCTGCCACGACGGTCGTATTTGCTCGCTAAAGAATCAACAAAAGACGGTTTACATGCCGAAAAGAAATAATTTGGGAGCGATAACTGGAAACCTGTACCCAAAGGCGGTAAAGGTGAATCCATGGCTAGAAACACTGATAAACAGATAGAAAAAACAAGCAGATCTAAACAGGAATACACATAATAAATCCATGAGTTACTCTATTGACATAGTGACATATATCAAAACCCTAGATCGAGGACTGCAGAAGAACAAGAGGAGAACAGACCTGGATCTTGGCTTGGCATTCTCAATCGTGTCGCTGCTCTCGAATTGGACTTCGCCTTTAAGATTTTTGATCACTGAGCCTTGCGCGTTTCCTCTTCTTCTACTTTATTTTCTTTCTTCCTCTCTTTTTTTTTTTTTTTTTTTTAAGATTTAGTTACAGACCACACAATTTTTATGTATTTATATATTAACATTTAAAATTAGATATTTATTTTTTTAATAATTTATTATGTTTAAAAATATGTATTTCATTTTTTTAAGTGAGTGATGATGATATATTTGATGTAATATTGAAGATTCAGATATTATATATATAAAAATTAAATTTTAAAGATTAGATATGTAAATACATAAAAATTTATGTAGACATAAATCTTATTTATTTAAATATTAAAATCTAAAATTTAATACTAAAATATATAAATACTTAAATTTTAACTATTATGAATATAACTACTTAAAAACATTAGATATATAAATATATAAAATTATATGATATATACATAAATTTATCCTTTTTACTTTAATTTCAACTTATGTAATAAGTTGCTCAAAAAATATTATGTTTAAAGCCTTATCACCAGATAAATACATTAGGTGGTTGACATGTGTTGCGTCTTTGAAAATCGATTCTGTTGTAAAATTTTGCTTAACTTTGCGAATCCAAAGAAACACAATATTTGAAGAATTAATAATAAAACTCAAGAATTTTTATGCGGAAAAATCTCAAAAAAAAAACTGGGGCTAGCCAAAAAAATCTTTCACTATGTATCTATTTGAGTACAAAATTTTTCAAATAACGGATTACTGATTGTATGAGAAGGGCGGTGAGAATCGAGAATCGAAACAACAATTATATAGTCATAATTAGGTTGTGAGAGTTGCTAGTGGTAATTAATGATGGTTGTGGGATCCAAAATTTACCTTCTTTGGAAAAGAAAGAAAAGAGTTGTTTAAGTGTCGGTGATAATTTTAGAACGGATGAATAGTAGATAAGACACTACCAGATTTGGTTCATTTGGTGAGAACTTTTTATATCTGGTTTAGTTTCTATAGGCAAGCCTATAGTTAATTACCCTCTCCCAATGAGAGAGCACTTTCGATTAAAATAGTCAATGAATCGTTAAGAACAGTATATAATTATGAGTGGAGTTTAGAACTTATGAAATTTATTATTTTAATTTAAAACTTTATGGGGAGCGATGGCAGATCTAAATCCATGGTTCCATCATCCATTTTGTGGTCCTGGTAGTCGAGAGGATGGTCGACAACGGCCAGAAGGATCCTTGTCAACACATGGGTTACGTCGTCAAGGTGTCCTTGTAGATCAGGGTGGAGTTTGTCACAGGGGACAAATATAAGTCAACATTAGGTAGCTTTGTGCAACCAAATACATTCTACATTTCCAACTGGGGAAAAGAGCTGAGTGGCCAAGTAATTTAGTGGTGTCATATGCTGCAAACCACCCGTCAGGCTCATCATGCTTGTCATTTATGTGTGCATTAAAAACATGAGACAGAACCAGCGTCCTTGAACTTTAGGAATATTTGAGTGTGAAGTTAGTTATGTGATTTGAATTTGACTCTGTAGCAAAAGTTTTCTTAATTTGTCACCCTAAGACAAACAATTGCGGAGGGATGAATTGATTTTTTTTAAAGTTTTAATTTAAATAATTCATTTCATTTTTTATTTATATTTTTGTTATTTTCTTTGAATTTTGATCATTTTATGATTGATTTAGATTTGAATATATGATCATTTATTATTGAAATTTTAATTATAATTACTATTCTCGATCATAGGAATATCAATTGATAGGCTTGCTACTGCGATTTTCTGAGATCGGTCTTAATTTGTCTCGAAGTATAATCCTTTCCTTGTCCACTCTTGAACATAGAGGATCGGGTTTGGGATTTTTCTTCTTGAGGGTTTGAATTTTAGAAGCTATGTCAGTTGATTCATATCTTATATTATATGACAAAATTAGCTTCTCAGATATTATTAATTTGAAATTCTTATAATATCAAATTTTTAGGTTTTGTTAACGGACGGTTGAAGACAAGCGGGATGTAACCTGTTCTTTTATATTTGACTTAGTAATTACTTCAACATGAATATGAATATCTGCTCTTTTGAAAATTGCATTGACATTAAGATGTCTAATGTTGAAATTTCGATGTCAAATTTTGATTTTTTTTTCTTTTTTTTTTTTGAGTCGGACGGTCGGGAAGTATAGCATATGTTCTTTTGTATTTGACATGATGATTACAATAACATACATACAAGTATCTGTTCTTTTAAAAATTTATACGGACATGTAAATGTCAAGTTGAAATATAGGTGTCAATTTGCAAGTTTAGTTGACATTTTAGGTTTTGTTAACGGGATCCGTTCGAAGACCAAGCGAATGTAACATCTTCTTTTGTATTTGACTTAGTAATTACTTCAACATATATGAATATCTGCACTTTTGAAATTTTGGACATTAAGATGTCTATTTTGATATCAAATTTTTTTTTTGAGTTTTGTTAGCGGGGTCAAGACCAAGCAGGAAGTATAGCATCATCTTTATTTATTTATCTTACATTTGGATCACATGTCTTTCTAGATATTTGATTTATTGGATACTTTATTTGGGCCAAAAAAATGAAGTGAGAATAAAATAGACATAATTATTTGATTGGGAACATGATATGCACTTCATTTGGGCCAAAAAAAAAATCTCCCTTTTATGCCACCAATCAGCAAGGAAAAAGAGGCTGAAATAAATTATTTTGGAGACTCATTTGATCAATCATGAAGTAGTGGACCTAAAATGGACTTAGGCATTTGATTGAAAATAAGATATGCATAATGTTTGGGCCAAAATCTCTCTTTTATGCCACAAATCAACAAGGGATAGTTACTGAAATAAATTATTTTTGGAGGCCCATTTGATCAATCATGAAGTAGTGGACCTAAAATAGACTTAGGCATTTGATTGAAAATAAGATATGCATAATGTTTGGGCCAAAATACCTCTTTTATGCCACAAATCAGAAAAATAGATTGGAATATTTTGAGCCATTTGATCAAGTAAAATGTTGTTGATGTAAGATAAAGGCTGTCATTTATATAAGAGAATGTTATGAATCCAAATACCAAATGCAACAAATCAAGGGATATGAGCTGAAATAAATCACTTTGAGGGTATTTAATCAACTATGAAGTAATGGACTTAAAGTAGATTTAGGCATTTAATTTTAATAGAAATCCTCTCCTAAATCAGCTAAGGAAAGAGGCTGAAATAAATTATTTTAGAGGCCCATGTAATCAACTACAATGTAATAGAATAGACATAAGCATTTAATTTGGGCTAGAAATCATTTCATACAATGATAAGGAAAAGGCTAAAATAAATTATTTTAGGTTCATTATCTATGATCCATAGCCATGTTTCTCTTAATAATGGGGAGGAAGACAAAGATATGAGTAGATATCATATGTCATTTAAGAGATAAGTGGATTAATTAAAATCAACCTCCTTCACATGCAAGCTCATGACAAATGGGGCATAGGTACCTATTAAATTTTATTAAGAATATATGGCAAAAAAGAGTTTATTTTCCCTTTAAATCCATTCCTCTCTTTTTTATGATATTAAGTGATAATGATACTGAGGGCATGCCACATGTCCATGCATGTGCATGTGATATGACAAATGACATGAATTTGGATGAAAACCCCTTTGCATCTTATGATAAGGCCTTATATATATGATGGCATAATAATAGATGATAAGAGGAGAAGGCCTTATAAATAAGAGTGAATTTTCCTTTCACAAAATTCCTACATTTCCTACTCTCCTTTTCTCCCATATACCACAAGTTTAAGTTCTTTCAATCTTGCAAAAGGGTTAAGTTGTGCCACATAGACTTGTAAGTTTCCTTTCTAGCTTGACAAATTTCTATTTTGATATCTTCATGATATATGTCATGTCATATGGTAGATATTATTTTCTATGTATTTCAAGCTTTATGTTTAAGTACATGTCCAACATGCAACATGTTAAGCTAAGTAGAGCTTTAGGATGAACATTAAATAATGCATATCATAATGATCACTTAATAGGATAACTTGTATGATGTAAAAAAAATTAATATAAGCATTCATGTTTAACATAAATAAGCATTGATTAATTCATATACTCATATTGCATTTGTCATAGAATAGGATAAGCATGTTATAGAAATTGAAACATAAGTATCAACTCATGTCACATTTACCACAAAATAGGATAGCTTGCATGATATATAAATTAAACATAAGCATTCACATTTGAGATAAAGAAAATTTTAAATCATGACAGTATTTCATCCCTTTCTTTCTATCTTCTTTTTTAAATAAATGGACCTCGGCGTCATCCCCTCATGGGGGGCTACCGGGACTAGGTCTTCCCACCAAAGTGTATGGTATGTCATGAGACCTGATGACCGGAAATTTGTCCATCCGCCAAGAAAAGGCGATGGTTAGCATAACATTTCCCTACCATGTTGGAGAAACATGAGTAGGTACTTATAGTAATAGATTTAAAGCTTGCATTTGCATATAGACATGCTTAAATATTATAAGATAAAAAATCTTTCTTCTTATTTTCTTCTTTTTTTTATCAAAATTTGCAGCGACCTCCCGTCACCCATATGGGTTGCCATGAGAGGCGGGCATGCCTGCAAGAAATGTGTATGGGTGGATGTCGTGAGACACCATCAATTTGTTTGCCACCATGAAGAAAGTGTATGGGTTAGCACATCATAGCATTTCCACCATATTGGAGAAATATAGTGGGTACTTAGTAATAGATTTTAAGTTTGCATTTGTATATAAACATGCTTGCATATATATTTAACAAAGACATAATATCATTAAATATTAGAAAATAAATCTTTCCTCCTTTTTTTTAAAATTTTTGCGACCTCCGTCACCCATTATAGGGTTGCCATGAGACTGAGCACCTTCCAGAAAGGCGTGTATGGGTGGATGTCGTGAGACACCACAGAAATTTGTTTGCCCTGCCGAAAAGGCGTGTATGGGTTAGCATAGCATGAATTTCCTGTTAATAAGATATCAAATGATAGAAATGCAAGTATGCAAGTAGGGATTAAACTCAAAATCCAATCATTCCTTTCTTCCTTTCACAAGTTGCATAATGTATCATTAGAATTGATTTAAGCAAGCAACAAGAATGAAACCCAGAAATAGCAAGTAGCAGACAAAATCTTTAATTTCATATTTTATTTTTAGATTTCATTCAGTCATGTGCAAGAGAAAACAAATGAAATCCATAGGAGTAGCATGGAAAAACCCCTTTCTATTTAATTTCATATTTCACTTTTAGATTTCATTCTACTCATTTGCAAGAGATAAAACAAATGAAATCCATAGGAGATAAAGTAGTGGCAAAACCCTTTCTTTTAATTTCAGTTCATTACTCATGCAAGAGATAAAACAAATGAAATCCATGAATAGTAAGTAGCATGGCAAAATCACTTTGATAAAATGATTTTCATGTATCATACTTCTTTAAAACAAATCGATTCAATTCCCCTAGTAAAATATTTTCAGCATGCATCATGCCTTTAGACAACAAGACATTAGATTTCTCCTTGGGTAAAAATATTTTCAGCATGCATTATGCCTTTAGAAAACAAATCAATAGATTTCCCCTTTAGGTAAAACAATTTCATCAAGTGTAATACCTTTGTACAACAAATCAACTAATTTTCCCTTAGGTAAAACAATTTCAAAAACATACCTCAAAGAAAATCATTCAATTTCACCCTCGTAAAATAATTTCAACATGCTTATACCTTTCAAACAACAAATTGATCTAATTTCCCCTTAGGTAAAACCAATTTCAGCAATTTCCCCATATCCAGAAAAAAAAAAATTTCAGCAAGGGAAACACATAGGTGCTCATTAAAAAAAATCAACAAATAGCACAATATTTGGGCCATACATCATCCCAAAGCATTTTCAGCAAGATAAACACCATAAAATCCATAGATAATAGGAAATAAAATGAGATTTGGGCCATACATCATCCCAAATCTCAAAGAAAACTCTTAGTATCATTTCAACCAAAAAGAAACATCCACTTCATTTTATCAAATGAAATTATGTATATAAAATAAACAGGGTTGAAACAACTAGAATTTTGGTTTTCAATGAAGGAAGAATGAAAGGGTTGCTAGGCTCCAGAAGGATGGGGAAGAAAGGAAGAACAAAATCGCACAAGGGGCGTCGTCGCTCAGAGCAATCAAGGAAAGGGGGGACTGACTTTGATCAGATGATTTCATCCTCGAGTAGAATCGAAGCGAGAGAATGAGGGAACCGTGAGGAATGTCGTGAAATCGAAGCGAGAAGAATCGTGAGTAGGAGAATCAGCCGTGAGGCAAAGCGGTCGCGATGAGAATGTCGAAATAGAGGAATCGCGTGAGGGAAAGAAGGAGAACATGAATGAGAATCAAAGAAGAAGTGTGAGATTAGGATAGCATGTTTCTTTGCCTTTAGGTTAGGCAACTTAATCATTAATAGAAGCAAGCGGCGTTATTTTTCATTGGTGGCAGGGTTAGTAAGGATTAAGGGTTAAGAAATGAGGATTAAACAACCATTAATCATTCTAATTACATTTTAATATTACTTTTGCATGATTTTATTTTATTTAATAAACCTAGTAATATGTGTCAATCTTAGTGTCTCGGTTATGCGAACACAATGGCGATCAATTTGTGATGAGGTTTGTTGACAACGTCGGCGTCGAAGAAAGTGAATTCAAATTGTGATGTCGCTCAAATTGATCGATGTTCACATTTTTCGAATTCGTGGAAGGCATCGTTTGATAGGTTTCGATATTTCGGCGACCACGGTGCAATCAATTTCATGAATGAAGGTCGTTTAGATGTTGTCGAGCTTCACCGATATCGCAATTTTCATTAAAAGTTGTTTTTAATTATTTGATTGGTTCTTAATTGATTGATATTTTCAATTAATTAATTTTATTTTTGTGGGCAATTTTCAAATCAATGCAAGGTTAATTGGTTTTGATTGATTAGGCATTTAACCTTATTTATTTAATTTCAAGTGACACATAGTTGTAGGTCAACAAATGCCCCAAACATGGTGCATGGAGGACCGTGTTTGTTCTGACTTTTCTTCTTGGATTTTATTTGGCCATCATATGAAAGCATTCCTTTAAATTTGCATAATCGATTCATGTTTATTTATAAATGTTTTCCTTCTTTTGAATTTCCCTTTTCTTTTCTTCTTCTTTTCTCCTTTTTATTTCACATAGTCATCTATATATTTATATGTTTGTCTTTTGACTCCTTACGAAAATGTTCAGTGGAGGAGATCACCGGTTTGCCTTAGGGATGCTATATGATTTATGATTGATTCACATGACCCTCAATAACATGGACATTTTGGACTGAGAAACACTGATGATATCTACAGGGGGATGATATTTCAAAACTTCTTCACCCTTCTCTGTCCTTCCAGTTATTTTGAAGAACGTTCAATTAGAATCCCATGGGTGACTAGTTAAAGCTAAAATGTAGTATAATCCTTTTGATCGGTGAGTTCAGTTATGTGAAATTCTTAAACCCGACATCATTGAGCAACAGGCAATCACACTTAGTCATCAATTGATTGATCATTAGAGTGGCCTCGAGACTCTCCATAGGGCCAAATTCATGGTCCAAAAGGTATGTTGGGCTAGATACATTCTTGAGCTCAGGGGCGTTCTAAAGGTGGATGGTGTTTATAAGATTTATGCTTCATGCGATTTGATTCCTTCTTCTTGGGTAGAGCTTTATTGAGTTAGGATCGAGTAATACTTGTTGGATCACGAGGAATTAACCATTACATTAAGTAACTTAGCGGTGTCGGCCTATTTATGGTAGTCATTATGAAGAATATATTCCTTAAATGAGCTTTTAGTGACCTTGATGGGAATAGCGGGGAAGAGATGATTCTACCCTAATTTACAGTTGCTTAATCATTATCGGAACTTATGAAGCTGCTATCCATTAAAGCAATGCCTCTGATTTGGATTTGTAGATTTCTAAGAGAGGATAGCTTATTACCTTTTTCGACTCTATTGCATGACCCTTTCAAAATGGGCGTACAGTTTGGGGGTCATTTATCTGAGGAGATTGTCGAGCCTTTCTTATCACATGGACATTTTTTCCCATCACATCTAGGTATGGACGAAGACTTATTTTTTCGGCTTTTAGTTACTTGGTTGTGTGTTCTTTCATCTTGCCCATCAAGGAGAGATCTATCCGTTCTAGTACGTTATTGGTAGCAAGTAGGATCTCCCGAGGTGAATATCTTTCCTTGGCTCCTCTGCTTTGTATAGGGTTTTAAAATTATTTGACTAGCACACAGTTTCATGATTCAGTTCTACATCCATGCTTGGATTCACATTCATGTCAGGGGCCCGCTTGAATGCCTTCATATTTCTTAGAAAGGAACTATCTAGTCATGCAATTGTCACAAGCCTCTTCTACTTAGAGCATGAAAGGGTGCTTATTTTCTTTGCCCTCATCTAGTTATTGATTCATCTTGTCCATCAATTCAAAATTACAAATTTACCTCCCTTTGGAGGAGGATGGATGGATTGACCATGATGTACTTTAATTCATCTTGCGATTCTTGTCATGTTGAATACTTTATTAGCATCCGTGGCTATATTATCGATTTGGTTATCAATTATTTTAGAAATATCAACCTAGCAGGCTCGGCGGTTTGGATTTTTATTAATGAAGGCGACCATTCATTCTGGTCAAATGGATCATTTTTATCGAGACTAGGTTATTTTCTGCCTCAGTGATATGGCTTCATTTACTCAGATTTGGCACAAAGTCAAACTTCTGTCTGGCCTCCTCTTATTCACACGGGAGTTAGCTATACTTAACTTGGGTACGCTTATCTTTTACACCGACTTTGGAGTGTGGAGCTCGTAAATATGAACGACAAGTGCGGAGACTTGGAGCCCCTCGAGGGCAACGAGCTCGCCGTGGTAGCAATTCTAGCAAAGGTATGATTTTCTATGTCTCTTTATTTAACTCTTTATTTAATTTTTTAAGCCCCTTTTATTCCTAACATACGTATGTTTGTATTTTTCTGTGTGATAGGTGAGAGAGAGTGTGTCGAATCAACAGCGGGAATAGGTTCACTTCCCAGTGCGGAGAGAACCTTCATTAGTCATGCGGAGGTACCATCTTCATCTCATCGACAAAGGCGTCCCGTCATGAAGATCCTCAGAAACTTCCGATTGGTGTAGCCCATTCCACTTAACTCAGAAGAAGCAAATTTGAGCAAGAATGTCATTAGCATGGAGCGGTTTCCTTTGAGGATTTTGGAGTTGACTTTCTCACGTCAGATTTCTCCTATGCGATTCCATTTGAAGATTTTGGGGTGATCTTCCAAAAGCAATGGCTGAGAACCTCTTGCTCACCACTCCTTTTGTGGATCTAGTTTTATATGGGTTTCTTTCCAACTTCTACCCGTGAAACATCGAATGAGAGATCAAGATTATGGTGAGACTTACGCCATACCTACTCCGATGAAATGATAGTAGGCATCGCCATAGTTGGTTTGAAGAGTACCTCAAGCGAGGCTTTTGACTCAGTATGATCGATAACTCCCCTCTTTTCACTCTCAAATATAACATTACCTTTCCTTCCTTCTTCTTTCTTCCCTTTCGAAGGGATCGATTATTCTTGAAAATCCATTGGAGGCATCGTATCAGACTCAATGATAATTTATGAGAAGCGTGATTTTTTATGTGAGTGATTTCTCGGTTGGATCACTCGCCGATCACTTTTCAAGAGATGCAAATACCGTGTTAGACTTCTTGGCTCATTTTATTGGGTGAAGAGGAATTGCTATTGGGAGACTTTATGTCGGAGTCAATTTCTAGTCAGACAAATGAAGCATAGATCCTGAGTTTCATTGTTAGAGGAAGGCGTTAGACTTTGGTGAGCGCTTTGCTCATGATGAATTTGAAAAGAGCTTCGACTTTAAGAGGACTTTGTGGTGAGTCTACATTGGTGAATTGAAAGTGTCACTACTAAGATTGAAGCCTCTGGAGGGAGCTTAAGCATTGGTATCATGCAGAAAGACTCTGAGTGAGCAAGATGAACAGCAAACAGAGGAGGGTTTGACTATCGTCTTGGTCGAGCGACTTGACTTAGAGGATTTACAAACTGCTGAGAACGGAAAGTGAGACTCTTGTTGTTATTGTATCTCAGCTTAGAGACCTACAGTCTCATCTACCTTGATGTATTTTCTCTTTACTTTACTCATCTCATATGTACTTGCAATTTTCATGAATAAAAGACCAATAATCATGTTGTTTCATGATCTCTCTTCTTAAAAGGTTTAATGGTCTATTGAAAAGATAAAAATCCCATTGGTTTTATGATTTGTGCCTTGAGTAAACCTATTGACAATTTCTTTTCAAAATTTAGAATTTACACTCCTCTCCTGTCCTGGCTTTGTGCCTTAGCGGACTTGATTGAGTCGGTGAGATGAGAATGTCTTCGGTCCTATGCTTTGTGCTTTGACGGACTTGTTGAAGATTTCATCTCGAGGATTCATATCTTGTGCCTTCTTTTATCTTGGCTTCATGCCTTGACAGATTTGATGGAGGAAAGTCCTAAATTATCTTAGAGATTTGTCAGGCGATATGAAATTACCTATCCTAGCTTTCTGCTTTTATAGGCTTGTGGAAGGATACATGTCGATGACCTAGCTCATAGAGCTTATGTTAGATCATTAGTCCTGTGCTTTGCACATGTAATGGACATCTTGATGATAAAACTCTCTAGTTCGCATTTACTGAATATTAGGATAGCTTCTTGGTCCTCGGTTTTTTTGCTTGGACTTGAAGAAGAATTTCCTTTAGTCTTTGCTACTTTGATAGACTTACTAAAGAGTTGAGATTTCACATTTGTATTTGATTCCTAACTTCAGTGCCTTCTTGAGTGGATTTTTTGTTGAGAAATGACCTTAATAGGGATAATTTCCCAGTCAGGTCATTTGAACTCACCAAGTTGGAGAGATTTGGGGATTTGGATGCTCTTGTCTTGAACTAGCAGAAGTAGGAGGATCCCACTACTTTGTGGCGTGTTGAGTAAGCAATCTGGCTTCGCCTTATTTTGGCGTGTTGAGTCCAACCTTATACACCCACTTGAGTCGTGGACTTGAGCAATTGATGAAGGATTTTATCAGCTAGAGATGGGGATCTCTTACTGACCTTTGTGGCGTGTTGAGTAACTGTCGGACTTCATATTTTGGCATTGAGTCACTTATACCAACTCGAGCCTTTATATTTGAAGTGTGATGATAAATGTATATCCAACTTGGTTTGTTGAAGTTTGCATACTTGAAAATTTTATTCTTTGGTCAGTAAGACTTTTAAATTTGAGAATTTGAACACATAATTTTGAGTATGTATGTAGGGATCTGGCAGCACGATGTCAACCAAGAGAAAGAAAGCCCACTCTACGGGTCGACACTTTATAAAATTTTAAAAAAATGCCCCTATCGGGATTTTTATTTTATTTTGAAATATATTCTTGTGTTACAAGAGAATTTCCAATGAAAATTTTCATATGTGTTTGATAAAGATTTTCAAATGCAAGATTTGTCCAATCACACTTTCATGTGTAATATTTCTTTAAATCGAGTTGATTGTGGCATTGGTCTTTCACCTTTGAAGTCAGCAGTGATAGCTCCCTTGATATACCTTTTCAATAACAAGGTCCTTCCCAATTAGGTTCAAATTTACCAATTCTCATGAGGGATGATTGGTCTTCTAGATTAAGTCCCCTTCCAAAAGCTCGAGGGGCGTCTTGTATGATCGAATGCTCGGACATCCTCGCCCGATGACTTCTAGATTTTTCTGAGCTTGGAGCCTAACCTCATCAAGCATCAAGCTCTTCCATTCTTGAGCGAGCATTCTCATCTTGGGTAAGATTTTGTTGAATGGCTACCGAGGTAGTTAACTTGAGTGGCAAAGCTGCTTGACCAAACACAGTGCATAGACTTTGTAGGAGTTTGTAAGTATGCGGTAAGCCCATAGCACTTCCACAAGTTTGGTATGCCACTCTTTTATTTCTTGTGAGAATTTTTCTAAGCAATTTGACTAGTGTTTTATTAAATGCCTGCAGTCATTTGCTCTCGATTATAAATTGATGAATATCTTATCTTGTCAATCGACAAATTTATAAACTTTAGTACTTTGAAGGTCGTTATCTAAAATGATTTGGTGGTACAAATCATAGATAATATTGTGGGTAAAGAAGTTGATCACTTGTTGTAACTTCTTTAAATGGTGCGACTTTTGGAGAAATGTCGTTAACTAAGATGAAGCGGTGACCGGTGATGATGGTGGATCAATTGGTCCAATTACATCGTCCCCGACACTCAAGCGGCCAAGATGCTATCGTTGGGTCGATTGAGGTTGATGAATTATGTTACCATGGACGGCATTCATGGCATCTCTTGGCATGATTGATATAATCTTTTACCATAGGCGTAATAGTATCCAATTCTTTTAATTTTGAAAGCCATTTTAGGACTGAGGTGTGCACCACAAAGTCCTTGATGGATTTCAATAATTACTGTTGCTTCTTCTATTCCCAAACATCGTAGCCCACATCCGAAGGATCTGATACAGTATTTCAACATAAGCATATAGTTGAAGCCTTTTCTCAAGTTGTGCAGTTATCGACTTATTACTTGGAAATTTTCCTTCCTTGAAGTAGTCGACGAAGGGCTGTCTCCAGTCTTCCTTCTCTACTACTGTAAGAATTTCATTGTGTGGTTTTGGCACTTCCGCAGGTTGGAGGCTTTCTTCTTGAATGGCCTGAGGCTTGTCTTGTTGACTTTGAGAAGTAATTTGTAAGAGAGTGTAAGGAGAAACATGGTACCTGTTGATTTGTTTGATGACCCCTATTCCAGTGGAGATTTTAAACTTATTGGCTCTAGGACTCGACGGGTGCAAACAGATTAGTATATAATCATCATATCCATACTGCCATTTCTTTAGCTAGCTTCTGATGCTTTCTTATTCCTAGCTCTCGGAGACTGATGATTTGGAATTTGTTTCATAAGTTTGAGAACTTCGTTTGTGATAGTAGGCCAATTCAAGCTTGTTGATTTTGTAAAGGCCCAACACTTGATTGATGACAAGTTGAGAATCATCAGCAAATTCGGACTCCCATGGAAATGGCTTCCTCTAAACACGCCAGCTTCATATTACGCTTTGTTGGTTGGGGTTGAGTTAATTTATAAGAATGTCTCATTATATCATCGTGATGAAGATGAGGCGATACCGACTAGCCTTTGGGAGATTTGAGGGTTGAGTGTATTTAATGGATGGCTCCATCAAAATACAATTCCCACATTTGTTGCTTTCTTTTCATATATGTGCATGATTTGCTCATCAGGAAGATCATCGTTAAGCAATGAATCTGCCGGGATGGGATGAGCAACAAGAAAATGCTAGAATTTGCCCCTTCACCGCTTTATGGGGAACATATGTAATATCAAATTGTAGAAGGACAACCCCATCGTGCCAATGACAAGCAATGTTGGTCTTGTCATCAAGAACTTCAACGGATCGATCCTTGAGATAAGGGTAATTTTATGAGATAGCATGTAATGGCGTAGCTTTTGGGCAAAATTAGCCAATAATGCTTCTCAATTGGAGAATAACGCTTAGCTCTATTAGTCTTTTGATTAATATAATAGAGTGTTCTCCTTTCCTTCCTCATTATATATGCAACAAAGCACCTAGAATTCTTCCGGTTCGCTTATGCAGATGAGAGGTCGATTGATGCTACAAGAATGGGTGGGTTCAGAGATATTTCTTGTGTCAAAGGCCTCTTGACATTCTTCATCCCACTTGAAAGAGTATCTTTCTTCATTAATTTTGCAAAGGTCGACATCACGCGGATTTGATATAAATCTTCTAATGCGAGATGTCCACGTATGGGCGAAGTTGATGAAGACTCCTTGGAGGAGGCATTTTAATATTCACTTTGATTTTGTTGGGATCGATTTCTATCCCTCCACGGCACAACATATCAAGGAACTTTCGAAGAGACTCCAAAGGTGCAGAGGATTCATCTTGAGATCATATTTTTGATTCTTTCAAGGATGATCCTTAAATCATCGAGATGATCTTTGCGATCTATACTCTTGACAAGTCATCAACATAACACTCTACTTTTTGATGAATCATCAAAGATTCTATAGCCCTTTGGTATGTAGCTCCATTCTTCAAGCGAAGGGGCGTGTAGCAATATATGCCAATTGGCGTTGAATGAGGTATGCTTCTCATCTTGAGCCATCTTGATTTGATTGTAACCGGCGATCCATCCATAAATGAGAACATGTCATGGTTTGAAGTGTTATCCTAGCATTACAGCGAAAAGTCATCCTTTGGACATGCTTTGTTTAAATCCACGAAGTCGTCTGATATGAATATTCTTCTTCTTTCGGGGATGATATTAGCTATCCGGTCGTATTTTTTCTTCTCGAATAAAACCGGCTTCAATGAGCTTGGTTTTAATTACGCATTCTTCAACCTCAATCTCATTCTCTAGAGGCTTGCTTGGTGATATGCATCAAATTGTTATTTTGTGAACGCTATATCGGGGATAAGCACGGCATTTCAGCATATGTCCAGCAAAGCGATCACAATTCTGAGCAAAGTTTTTAATTCTTCCACTTTATCTTGAAGTAGGCTGATGAGCGTTGGGGAGAGGATCCTCCTCGGTTCCCAAATTAATTTCTTTAAGTTCATCCATAGTATGCCACCATCTTCAAGCTCTTGAGGTCTTTCTACTTCTTCATTATTTGTGAGACTAACATTAAGAATGACATTCTCATCTTCATCATCACTCTACTTCTGTTCCTGTTATAGCGTAACAGGTATATTCTTGTGGACCGTTGTCTTGGATGAAACCAAGGCCTTTGGTAGTGTGTTTATTTCTCTTACCAATGGTTTGAGAACCTTTTACCACATCATTTCAAGAGCTTAGTCCTTTGCTTACTTGCTCCTGGACCCCATGTTTGCGCGTAGGTTTTGCATCTTTGGAGAGTAATATTTTTTTGGCATCCTTGTGGGCATAGCTTCTTCTTGAATGGTTGCATTACTCATCCTCTTCTTGACACCCCTCGATTTATAAAATAGGCTTCACGGGTTTTCAGGAGAGGAGGTACATAGAAGGTCACCGGTTCTCGACTTTGTGAGTTTCTCGAGGGTGATTTCTTTAAAATGTTGGGGAGGAGCAGTGACTGAGTGTAGTCTCATCTAATGGATCTGATTATTTTAAAGTAGGTGCATTGCACCTTACCTTCAAAAGCATATTCAAACTCATAATAAAGTTTTTTCTCGATAAGTGTTTTACTGAAGATTGCATGGACCTTTGGATTTAGAAGGAACACATTCATCTTCTTCTTGATATCCTTGCTAGATGAGGGGGGTGTTATTGATTTTAAACTGTTATATCCCTAGGGATATTTGGAATCTCATTTCCTTTATTCATTTTTTAACTTCTCCCTTCTTCTTAACTTGTTCTTTTATGGGTTTTGAAGTAGATGCGATATTTCTAGTTGTTTTTATTAGCTTTGATTCCGGAAGGAAATAAGCGGCATCTTGATATATCTTCATTTCATGCACATGTAAACCCACAATTTGGCATTCTTCTCCATCCTTTGTATATTTCATACATTGATGCAATGTAGATGGGACAATGCCATACTTATGAAGCCATGGTCAACCTAGGAGGACTCTGAATGAAGTATCTGCATCGATCACATGAAATTTGGCTTACGTGTAGGTCTCCAAATTTAAGAGGAAGGCGAATGACGATAGTTTTGTCCCTTCTCATTGAATGAACCATGACTTTATCTCATGGATGTTGTACATCTAGAGAGCCATCTAGAGTTCTCAAGTTCATAAGATTCAGGAGCAGATCAATTAAGATCCGTATTATAATTTCATCACTTTCGGTATAACATCTGAGCGATTGTGCTCTGCGGTCGAGCATTAGATCATCTTAAAAATGTAATTGGAGGCTCTTGAACATGCAAGGTCTCCGACGTTGACAAATATGCTTGAACTTTCGGCTCTTTGAGAGCTTCAATTAAGGTGTTCGAGATCTTAGACATTAGAAGTGCTTATATACTAAGCTGTGAATTTTCCTTAGATGGGATAGAATATTATAGTCGATCCCTTTTGATGAAGGCTTCTTATTTGAATCCTTAGGGATAACTTTTTCATTGATTTCAATTTCTTTTCCTTTATCCCTATTCATTGGCTCTTTCTCTGGGGATGGTAGCACTCGACCACTTCTCAAGCACACTTGAGCTACTTCATTTGCATCGAATCTTGATGACTCATTCAACATCTTCTTGCCGTAATGATAAACTAGATTGAGAATTCTTGAACTTTACATTTTTATGTTTGTTGATATGGTGAGCTCGATTCATCTTCATTTGGGAAAGCGAGTTCTTCTAGTATTGTCGACTTCATGCATCATCAAGCAAGACTTCGGTAGGAAGTTCTTGACTTCTTCCCACCGCTTCTTGATTATGAAGATTTGTAATAATTCTACAAGCGTGATGATAGTCTTATTGTGTAATCTTCCATATTATTGATGATCCTTTGTTATTATGCGACCATCAATAGTAGTAACATTTTGTACTCGCCTTCTTCTTTTATTTAATTTATTTTTTTGTTTGGTGGTTTCTTAGCCTTCCCTTGCGGTATTTGGCTAGTTCTTTCATGAGATGAACTAGCCTTCTCATAACTTAGGTTTTGTCTCTCAATGCAGCTCAAGTGGTGATTTCCACGAATACACAGGTTCCAATTGCTTCAACATTTTCAGTCTTTTTTAGAGGCGTGACATCTTTCATCATCGATTCTCTTTGCCTTTATCATTTCTTGATAGCTGGAGATGGTGATTACTTTGTGGATTCTTTCTTGGAATGCGCAACGTCAGATAATGTGAATTCTCCATTTCTATAGCTCTGTAATCTTTGAATATGTAGCAATCTTCAAGATGATACGATGGTATGGGCAATAGTTAGGATTATCTACTTGTCCAACCTCTTTAGGTCTTTTACACTCTGGTAGTTGGAGACCTACTTTGAGTGCATGTTTAAATAATTTGGCCACACTTTCCCTCTTAAAAGAATACTCTTTGTTCAGCTTTTCTTTTAGGGTGGCCATTTGAGTCATTCGCTCCTTTTGTTTGCTTTGGTCGCCTTCACTGAAGCGACCTCGAGGTACATCATTACCTCAAGTATGAGCTTGGGTGGAGCGGATTGAATGACTATTTTGGTCTTTCTTGATAAGCAGTAGCCTTTCTTTATCGTTATAGACTAAGCTTACAGATCCTTCTTGAATGAGGTGAAATGTGTTTCACCTTCTTGATCAGAGCTTTTGCTCTTTTAGATTTATCTTGGTGGCTATCAGAACGTGATAAATTTAATTTCTCAAATTTAGCCACCCTATCAAGCAGCTCTTGAAATGTGGTGATTGAAGCCATGCAAAGATAAGGCACCATCTTGTCATCAATGTTGCCCATGAATTGGATTGCATGCTCTTCTTAATTGTTGTTCACATTTCATACTCATATTTCCAACTGTATATCTGATTCTTGACTTTCTTCTTCTCTTCTCAGGCGAGATCGCAATTGTTGTCTTTTTCTTGCGAACCTTTTAGAACATATTTTCAAGTTCGGCAAAAGTTTTGAGTCATTTGACAACCATTCAGCGGAGTTAGTTAATCGGAATTGATAGAATAGTAATGCATCATTGCCCCCTGTATTACCACAGGACGCTTTGAACTGGGCTAGATGTTGCTTAGGATTACCATTTCCGTCAAATAGATTAAATTTTGGCATTGAATATCCCTTTGGGTATGGAATTTGATCATACTCCGTGGGATATGGGCGACCTTTGCTCACCAATTTTACTTTGCCCTTGATATGACTTTGATCTTCTCATTCAAGATAATATCAAGTTGATCAAGTTTGAGAGATATAGTTTGTATATTAGAAGCGGGTTCGAATGACTCATTTATTTTCAATCCTCAGGGCTCAATTTGGACCCTTGAAGCATGTGAGATCAAATTTATTGGAGGATTGTCATGGGCATTCTTGGAGGCTTGATGATTATTTGGGGGGACAGTGATTTGATATGCGATCTTCTCATCATTTCGCATCATCGCACATCTTTCATTTCCCTTTTTCATATGGCAAGCAATTTCATCTTTCTTTTCTTCTTGGCTTTCGAAAATGCCTCAAGGGTTGTCTTCTTTTATTGCGTACCACAGCTCTGGCTGTTGTACACCACTTGCTGATACTCCTCTTCTTGTCCCAGATGAATTTTGTCGGCGTCTCCAATGGATTCAAGTGTGGAATCAAACTTCTTTAGAAATTGATAAGTTAACCTCCTCTTGATGGGATGGGGATGATGAGATCCCAGGATTCCAAGGTGTCTATGTATCATATCAGGCCCTCTTTTTAGGCTCCCATCATTGATAGATTTGAGTTGGGGGATCTGGGAATTCACACACGGATATCCTGCTTCTAAAGCAATTTCTTTTTTGAGGCTAGGCCTTCTCCACCTTTCCCAGGGACCTTTGACGGTGGATTCACGATCAAGTGTCACCCGATGTTCACCGTGTGGGACATGGATATTGGCGTCTCATTTGAGTTATGGGATGAGGTCTCCTTGGAGGGTCCCATCCTTGATACGGGACTGGTATTCTTCTTTTCTCTCAGCAACCCCATGCACTTGGCCTGGATATTGGGTTTCCTGGAGGAGGCTGGAACAGTCAGAGGAAGTGATCGGTAGAAACATTATTTAACCCCAGGTTATCAAAGCGGTGGGGAATTCCAGTTCCATATTGGTACCTGTTGTGAGCACGCAGTTTCAAGGCTTCTTTTCTTCTTTGCCTTGCTTGCTTCCAGATGAAGAAGCTTGTTCGGCGAATGATTGGTGGCGGATTGCATTGTCGAGGGACGGAGGAGCAGCGACTCTTTGATTGATTGGTATCTTGAAAAAAGGCGATGTTTCTTTTGAAGTGACCCTCGTGAGGTCCACAATTTAGAATGAGAGATTGTGGGGCGAGTTTTACTTTAGCAAGTTGAATAACTTACTCATTCAAATATTTGGGAAAAGTATAGCAAGATGGTATGGTGCTTCCGATTGATGATGGCGTTGGCTAAATGGATGTTGGTGTCATTGCCAAGTATGATGTATTCCGTGTCGGAAGTGTTAAAGGTAAAAATTAGCAATTAAAATTAGCACTATCACTTCCAAAATATGGTACGATAAGACAAATATACTAAGCAATGCACTAAATAAAATCTCAAATGAAGACTTTACTCAAGCTAAGTTGTCGTTTAACTTATCATTTCCCATTTCATTTTCATTTCATTTTTCATTATACTCGCAATTATAACTTAGATTTGACTATCAAAGATGGAAAGAAACTTTCCCAGTAGTAAAAAATGGGATCATTTATGACCTCTTTTGGAAAAGAAAAAGAGTTGTTTAAGTGTTGATAATTTGAAAGCGATGAATAGATAAGAGACCTTTTTCATTTCATTTGGTAATTTATATTTCTGGTTTTCTATAGCAAGCCTAAATTACCCTCCCAAATCTTGAGAGAGCACTTTAGATTAAGTCAATGAATATTTAAAACGTATATAATTGCAGTGAGTGGAGTTTAGAACTTATGAAATTTATTATTTTAATTTAAAACTTTTTGTGGGGGGAGCGATGACGCGCCCGATCTAGATCCCATGGTTCCGTCATCCCGGTGTGGTCCCTTAGTCGAGAGGAGGTAGTGACGACGAATGATCATTGTCGACAACACATGGGTTCGTCGTCCAAGGTGTCCTAGACACAGGGTGGAGTTTGTCTAAGGGGACAAATATAAGTCAACCATTAGCATGGGGCTTTTGCAACCAAATATTACATTTCTGACTCAAAGAGCAAAACGTTAACATACTGGACGTGGTATAATTTAGTGGTGTCATATCGCACCCATTGAATGGTGCAGTGCGCCATTTATGTGGTGCCATCAGCGGCAAAACCATGAACAGAGGACCACGACGTCCTTACGGGCTTTAGGAATATTTGAGTGTGAAGTTAGTTATGTATTTGATTTGACATTGGCTCTTTGTGAGTAAAGTTTTCTTAATTCAAACAATTGCGGAGGGTGATTGATTTAATTTAATTTTTATTTTCTTTAAATTTTGATCATTTTATGATTGATTTAGATTTGAATATATGATCATTTATCATTAAAATTTTAATTATAATTATTCTGATCATAGAACTAATATCATTGATTGATGTCTACTATTTGATTTTCTGAGGGATGGTCTTAATTATCTCAGAAGTATAATCCTTCAAACCTCCACGCAGAACATAGGATGGTTTTTAAGACTTTTCTTCTTGAGTTTGAATTTTAAAGCTATGTCGATTCATATCTTGTATTATATGAAAAATTACCTATTATTAATTTGAAATTATAATATCAAATTTTTAGGTTTTGTTAACGGGACGTCAGAAGACCAAGCAATCTGTATCTATTCTTTTGTATTTGACTTAGTAATTACTTCAACATGTATGAATATCTCTTTTAAAATTGCATGGATATTAAGATGTAATGTTGAAGTTTTGATATCAAATTTTGATTTTTTTTTTTTTTGTTGGGACGGTCAAGACCAAAGCAAGTATGTTCTTTTTATATTTGACATGATGATTACTTCAACATACATAAGTATCTATTCTTTTTAAAATTTATCATGTAAATGTCAGTTGAAATGTAGGTGTCAATTTTTAAGTTTGATTGACATTTTTAGGTTTTGTTAACCTGGACCCAGTCCGAAGACTAAATAGGGATGTGTAACATCTGTTCTTTTGTATTTGACTTAGTAATTACTTCAACATGTATATGAATATTTGCACTTTTGAAAATTACATGGATATTAAGATGTCTAATGTTGAAATTTCGATGTCAATTTTTTGATTTTGAGTTTTTAACTTGACTAGAAGACCAAGCAGGAAGTATAACATCTATTCTTTATTTATCTTGCATTTGGATCACATGTCTTTCAAGATATTTGATTTATTGATACTTCATTTGGGCCAAAAAAAGTGAGGAATCTAAAATAGACATAATTATTTGATTGGACATGATATATGCACTTCATTTGGGCCAAACATCCTCCTTTTATGCCACCAATCGCAAGGGACTGAGGCTGAAATAAATTATTATTTGATCAATCATTAAGTAGTGGACATAAAATGGACTTGCATTTGATTGAAAGATATGTAATTTTGGGCAAATCCCATAATGATAAGGAAAATATAAAATAAATTATTTTGAGGCCCATTTGATCAATCATGAAGTAGTGGACCTAAAAATAGACTTAGGCATTTAATTGAAAATGATATGCATAATGTTTGGGCCAAAATCCCCAAACATTCAAGGAATAGGGATTGAAATAATATTTTGGCCATTTTGATCAGTAAAATGTTGATGTAAGATAAACGTCATTTATCTAGAGTATGTTATGAATCCATAGGCCAAATACCCCTTTTTTGCAACAAATCAGCAAGGATGAGCTGAAATAAATCACTTTGATTTTATGGTAATGGACCTAAGTAATTAATTTGGTAATCCTCTCCTTATATCAAATCCAAGGAAAGAGGTGAAATAATTATTTTAGAGGCCCATGTAATCAACTACAATGTAATGGGTTTAGCATACTTAAGCATTTAATTTGGGCTAGAAATCATTTATATGTCTTCATAAGAAAGAGGCTAAAATAAATTATTTTAGAGGTTCATTATCATGATTCTCTTAATAATGGAGGAGAAGACAAAGATATGAGTAGATGTCATATGCATTTAAGAGACAAGTGGATTAATTAAAATCAACCTCCTTCACACATAAGCTCATGACAAATAAATGGTATTAAATTTATTAAGAAGATATGACAAAAGAGTTTATTTTTCCTTTAAATCCATTCATCTCTTTTTTTTATGACATTAAGGGAAGTGATAATGATGCACAAGGGCATGCCACATGTCCATGCATGTGCATGTGATATGACAAATTATATGAATTTGGATGAAAAAACATGCAACTTATGACAAGTGTATATGTCGATGGCATAACAAAGATGATAAGAGGAGAAAAGTAAACTATAAATAAGAGATTTCCACAAAATCCCTACATTTTTTCTCTCTTATACCACAAGTTTAAGTTCTTTCAATCTTGCAAAGGGTTAAGTTGTGTCACATAGACTTGTAAGTTTCCTTTCCAACTTTTCTATTTTGATATCTTCATGATATATGTCATGTCATATGATAGATATTATTTATATGTATTTCAAGCTTTATGTTTAAGCACATGTCCAACATGTAACATGTCCTAAGTAGAGCTTTAGGATGAGCAATAAATAATGCATATCATAATGACCACTTAATAGGATAACTTGTATGATGTAAAATCAATACATAAGCATTCATGTTTAACATAAATAAATATCAATTCATATATTCATGTTACATTTGTCATAGAATAGATAGCTTGCATAATATAGAAATTGGAAACATCGAGCATTCACATTTGAGATAAAGAAAATTTTAAGCCAACATGACAACTTAAGCATTTCATCCCTTTCTTTCTATCTTCTTTTTTTTAAATAAATTTTGGCAGCCTCCCGTCATCATCCTCTCATAAGGGGGCTACTTCGGGGGACTAGGTCTTCCCACCACGCCAAGAAAGGCGTGTATGGTAGGTGTCGTGAGACACCGATAAATTTACTTGCCCACCATGTATGGGTTAGACATCATAACATTTCTCTACCATGGAGAAATATGAGTAGGTACTTATAGTAATAGATTTAAAGTTTGCATTTGCATATAGACATGCTTAAACATTGCAAGAAAAGAAATCTTTCTTCTTATTTTCTTATCAAATTTGCTAATCCTCACGCCACCCCATATGGGGTTGCCATGAGAGACTGGGCCTGCCCACCACGCCAAGAAAGGCGTGTATGGGTGGATGTCGTGAGACACCATAGCCGAAATTTTGTTTGCCACCACGCCAAGAAAGGCGTGTATGGGTTAGCACATCATAGCATTTCCCTACCATGTTGGAGAACATGAGTAGGTAGTAATAGATTTAAGTTTGCATTTGTATATAAACATGCTTGCATATATATTTAACAAAGACATAATATCTA
The DNA here is from genome assembly GCA_021442155.1 of Cymbidium sinense. Classification (NCBI taxonomy): domain Eukaryota; kingdom Viridiplantae; phylum Streptophyta; class Magnoliopsida; order Asparagales; family Orchidaceae; genus Cymbidium; species Cymbidium sinense. The sequence continues at coordinate 45,334,272 of CM038228.1, forward strand.
TTAAACATTGCAAGAAAATAAATCTTTCCTCCCTTTTTTTTTAACAAAATTTAACCTCCCGGCTCCACCCCATATGGGGTTGCCATGAGATCGGGCCGCCACCACCAAGAAAGGCGTGTATGGGTGGATGTCGTGAGACACCATGGCCGAAATTTTGTTTACCCACCACGCCAAGAAAGGCGTATGGGTTAGCATAACATAATGAATTAATAAGATATCAAATGAGAAATAGGCAAGTATGCAAGTAGAGATTAAACTCAAAAGTCAATCATTCCTTTCTTCCTACAACATTTGCAAGGCAACAAGAATGAAACCCATAGGAAATAGCAATGACAAAACAAAATTTTATTTCATTTTCAGATTTCATTCTACTCATGTGCAAGAGATAAAACGAATGAAATCCATAGGAGATAGCAAGCATAGCATGGCAAAACCCCTTTCTATTTAATTTTATTTTCACTTTTCGATTTCATTCTACTCATGTGCAGATAAAACAAATGAAATCCATAGGAGATAGCAAGTAGCATGGCAAAAACTCCTTTCTTTTTAATTTCAGATTTCATTCTACTCATGTGCAAGAGATAAAACAAATGAAATCCATAGGAGATAGCAAGTAGCATGGCAAAAAAAAACCCCTTTGATAAAAATGATTTCAGCATGTATCATACTTCTTTAAAAGCAAATCTGATTCAATTCCCCTCTAGTAAAAATATTTTCAGCATGCATCATGCCTTTAGACAACAAGACAATAGATTTCTCCTTAGGTAAAAATATTTTCAGCATGCATTATGCCTTTAGAAAAGCAAATCAATGGATTTCCCCTTTAGTAAAACAATTTCAGCAAGTGTAATACCTTTGTACAACAAATCAACTAATTTTCCCTTAGGTAAAGCAATTTCAAAACACACAATACCCTCAAAAGCCAATCGATTCAATTTCCCTCGTAAAATAATTTCAGCATGCTTTATACCTTTCAAACAACAAATTGATCTAATTTCTCCTTAGGTAAAACCAATTTCAGCAATTTTCCCATATCCAGAAAAAAAAAATTTCAGCAAGGAAAACACATAGATGCTCATTAAAAAAACAGCAAATAGCACAATATTTGGGCCATACATCATCCCAAAGCATTTTCAGCAAGATAAACACCATAAAATCCATAGATAATAGGAAATAAAATGAGATTTGGGCCATACATCATCCCAAATCTCCAAAGAAAACTCTTAGCATCATTTCAACCAAAGAAAGGAAACATCCACTTCATTTTATCACAAGAAATGAAATTCTATGTATGTAAAAATAAGCTTAGGGTTGAAAGGAAACAACCTAGAATTTTGGTTGCAAAGAAGGAAGAATGAAAGGGGTTCCCATCATGGGCAGGAGAAAGGAAGAACAAAACCGACAGGAGCGGTCACTCCTGCAGACGAACCACAAAAGGGAAAGGGACTGACAGCTTTGATCGAGCCTCACACCCTCAATAGAATGAGAGCAACAGAGAACAAGGGAACCATGAGGGAATGCCGTGAATCGAAAGAAGGAATCGCGAGAGGAAGGAGCATGAGACCGAAAGGTCACGTGAGAATGCCGAGAGTAAGAGGAATCAGTGAGGGGAAGAGCGAAGGTGGAGCGTGAATGAGAGTCAACGTGAGCCGTCAGATTAGGGATAGCGGTTCCTTTTTGTTAGACCGCTTAATCCCATTGGCCAAACGAGCGGCGGGTTATTTTTCATTGGTCGAGCGGGCGGCAGGGGTTAGGTAAGGATTAAGGGGTTAAGAGAAATGAGGGATTAAACAACCATTAATTATTATAATTGCATTTTAATATTACTTTTGCATGATTTTATTTTATTTAATAAACCAGCAATAGGGTCAATCTTAAGTGTTTAGCCAACGAACGGCTGATCAATTTTGTGATCGGAGGTCGCTGACAACGCCGCGAGACGGAAGTGAAATTAGATTCAAATGTACGCCACAAATTGATCAATGTTTGCGATACTTTCGAATCGACCGAAGGCATCGCTTTGATAGGTTTTGACGCTTTCGGCGAACGGTCGATCATTTCACAAACGGAGGTCTGAAGTCGCCGAGGCTTCTAATTTGATATGCGTTTTCACTAAAAGTTATTTTTAATTATTTGATTGGTTCTTAATTGATTCGATATTTTCCAATTAATTAATTTTAATATTTTTGACTCATTATGAGGGGAATTTTCAAATCAATGCAAGGTTAATTAGTTTTGATCGCGATTATGGCATTTTAATCTCCACCTTATTTATTTAATTTTCTGGCATAGGTCAACAAGAATGGAATGAAGCCGAATTAACGGACGTCACGCGGACGGCGGATGGAGATGGTGTGATGGTGACGGCCAATCGACGATGGTGACCGGCGATCGCCGACCGCGGGTGGCATGACATGATGATTGATGTGGTATGTAGTGGCCGGGCGGTAGCCTAAGCAAACCGGCGACGGTCGAGACATTGCGGACCTAGGTAATGGATGACCGGACGATGGTCGACGCGATAACCGGCGAGCAATGACCGGCGACGGTTTTGACTGCGATAATGCTCGACGATGGTAGGGCAGCGATGGTTTCACGGCCCGAGCACCGGGATTGACGACGACGAGTCAGGCGCATGAATGACTACGGTGGTCGACGGCTGGTCATGTGCCAACAGGTGGTAACCGGCCGAAGGGCACGCTTGGAGGATTTTCAAGCTTTAGAGCACTCTCTTCTCTTTTAGCTTCGCCTCCCCTCATATGAAGAGTGAGCAGCTATTTATAGATTGGAGGAGCGGCGTTTCTGTAAATACATGCAAAACCCGAACCACTTCACTCCATCGGATGACTCAAAATGATTCATTTGATCATTTCATGTATTTTAAGTATTTGAATGCTCAAATGAAGTCAAAATTATAAGATCATTTGTTAGATCCTCAGCCGATTTGACTATAAACACTCCATGTTTAAGTGATATTTAGGAATTTAACTCATATCCCAAAGTTTCCAATGTTATTTTAAGTGCTTGATTTCGACCAGTTTCAACTTATGATCAACTTGCTTTTGACATCAAGATTCACTTACTAGATATTTTTAAGTGTCATATATAATAAATTTCTCATATGTTAAGATGAGTTGCATATTTTAGAGGTCATATGCATCACTTCTTTCATATTATAAAATATTGTATATTTTTATCAATATTGAAAGTTATTTAAATTTTTATTCTTATTTCAAAATAATTTGAATTATATAAATAAACTAGGTCTAGATAAGTAAGATAATATTGCATAGAATACATAGATTTTAATAAATAAATTTATAATTATCAATAACAAGCAATAATCTCTCTTAAAAAATAACTTAATATGTATTACATTTAGATAGCCTATCTGAGATGAATATTATAGTCACTCTCAGCTTATGCTTGAATTTAACTAATTAATAGAGTTTGAGCTCGAGCTCAATTTTATGAGTTCAAATTAGATCATTTTTTTATTAAAGAGAGAATATTTTAATTCATGCATATATTATAAAAAACATTTGAAATATATATATTTTTTGGGGAATAATAATAAAAATAAATAATAAGACAATAGTTCAAAAAGAAAGATAATTTTAAATTTTAATATTTTCAAAGACTTTTGTACTTTAAATTTTGAATTATTTAAGTATATTTAATATTAATATTTTTAAATGAGCTTACTCATGACTGAATGTTTGAATCAGGGCTAGCTCATGCTGGCTCATTCGCTCATCAATCTTAGGTCATAACCCATTAATTCAGCTAAGACTTGCTCATGAGTTGTTAGGATCATAAAAATTTATATATCACAAAGCATAACTCTAATCATAAAACATGAACCAAAGAGCATATTAAATGTATTGAAATAGTATTAAATTTTATTAAAATAAAGAAATGCAGAGATCAAATATAAAAAGTATTGAAACACTACATAATATGTTTTGGTGCATCATCATAGATCAGTTGATGCCAAAAATACATGTGATGGGGTGGAGGTACTGGCGACCGGTGGTGGTCGGAGATCAGAGAAAGCAAGGCCAGAGGAGACGACGGCGACCTGACAAATCAAAAAACTTTACACTGGCCGATGTATTTGGAATTTGCCCAAATCCCGCGAATTTCAAATACACCCAAAATGATCATTCTAATGTATTTCAAATACACTACAAATGCATTAAAATTTTACTTTGCACCATACCAAATACTCAAAAAAGTTATCTGCATTCGATTTACTTAACACAGTAAATGCAAGCAACCAAATTGTCCCTTACTTATTTTTCATCTACATGCATATGACATAATTCTTATTTATTTATATATCTAATATCTAAATTTTAATATTAAATTATATACAATACTTAATTTTTCATAATCACATATATATGAATATGACTACTTAAAATATTTGATATATAAATATATAAGAATTATATGATATTATATATATATATATATACTTTAATTTTAACTTATTTAATCACATGCCCAAAAAAATTATGTTGAAAGCCTTACCACTAGCCAATACATTAGGTGGTTGACATGTAAATTTCTCATATATAAAGATGAGTTACATATTTTAGAGGTTATATGCTTCACCTCTTTCATATTATAAAACATTGTATATCTTTATCAAAATTGAAAGTTATTTAAATTTTTATTCTTATATGAAATAATTTGAATTATATAAATAAACTAGGTCTAGATAAGTAAGATAATATTGCAATAAATATAATTTAGATTACTTTGATTTTAATGTCTAAAATTATAATTATTATTAATGGATAATAATATCTACTTTAAAAAAAATTTAAATATGTATTACAAGTAAGTAGATGCTTAATAGAGATAAGTATTACAATCACTTTCAACTTAAGTTTGAACTTGACTAATTAATAGAGTTTGAACTGAGCTTGATTCTATAAGTTCGAGCTAGATCATTTTTTTATTAATTAGAGACTTTTTTTTATTATTCATGCAATATTATAAAAATACATTTGAAATATATATGCCTTTGGGAATAAATAAATAAAGAAATAATAAGAAAATAGTTTATAAAAAAAAGATAAATCTAAATTTAATATTTTCAATGACTTTAAAATCAGAGTTTTATCTTATTCTAAGCTAGAGAAATTCAATATTCTCCAATTAACAAGGAGATAAAAGGAATATTTGCTCAATACATTTGGTCAATTAGTTGACTTTCTGAACCATATATAACAATTTAACTTATACTTAAAAAAACTTGCACCTTGTCACTTTATAAATTTAAAACTTTTTTAAAAAAAATTTGTAAATGGATCATATCTCAATTTAAATAAATATATCTGCCCATTCAGTGAAGAAATAGCATATTTAATTAAATAGTTTAAACATGAAATAAAATTTAATTATTGTAATATATTGCATATTCAATGACAAGTGATCCACCAATAATAATAAAAAAAAAAACTCAATTTTATATTATTATTTTACAGAAGATCAGCTGCTCCATTAGAAAGGACAATTTAATATCAACCTTCACAGGCAAGTCTCTTGTCTAGCATGTTATAAGTATGTGAAATATAATATTTAATTCTTTTAAATTAAAAATAAAATAAAATAAAATATTCATATATTAAATTGTTATATGTGAAATATACTATTTAATACTTTCAAATATACATATTTAAAAAGAATAATATATTAAATTGACATATATTGTTTTCAATAGAGTGAGTCTTCATCCATCCCAACTTATGTATTTCATAACTATATAATGAGAGAAAATAAATAATTTCACATAAACATTGAGATATGATTTAATAATATATATAAATTATTATTCATTTATTTATTGAGCTTTATATTCTTCCCTTTGAACATAATTGAAGCTCCATTAAATCTTAATGAAATGACTCGTGAGAACTCAAACTTACTTTATAAATGGTTCGTAATCTCAAACAAGAAATTTAATTTGATATATGATCTGGTTTAATAATAAATATTAATAAAAAAATATATTTATAATATATTCAAATTTAATAGTTTAAATCTAAAATTATTAATAATATTCAAAAATTATATTTTATTCTCTTATATCAAATAATTTTCTTATTAATTTTCTTTTAATTTTTTATTTTTTTTATTATTTTTGTCATAATAATTACTTGTATCATAATTATTTTATTTCTTTCATACTAAATGAGCAGGCATGTGATCTAACTTGAATAGAATAGTTTGAGTAATAATTAAAAGCTCAAAATTAATGACTCGAGCTAAGCTAAGTCATTTATAACCCTAGTGTTTGCTAGGTCGATATAATTGATATTAAAGTTAAACACCCTCTAATATGATGTGTGATTTAGGAATGAACCATCTGATAATGCTTATGGTTGAATCAAATAGAAATGATAAGCTTATAATATTTAGAATTTGTATAGGGCTATTCCAAAAAAGTGGATAGTGATAAGGAAATGCAAATATATATATATATATATATATATATATATATATATATATAAATATATATATACATATATATATATATATATATATATATATATATATATATATATATAATATAATATATATATATATAAAAGTAAAAAAAAATTATTTTAATTCATAAATTAAAAGAATTTATTAACAAAAAACAAATTCTGTAATATGTTAATCTGACACTGTCATTCTAAAATGATTAATAAAAATGATCAAATAGTCTTATTTTTTAAAGGGTGATTTTCAACAAAATAATAATTAATCATCGCATTAAAATATTAAATAATATATATATATATATTTAATATATATATATAATATAAATATATATAATATATATATATATATATATATATATATATATATATATATATATATATATATTAATATATATATATATATAATTTAACATCTAAATAAATAAATTAAATTAAAATTTTTAATAAACATGTCTAAAATGACATTAACAATCTACCTAAATATAAGAATTCACTATAAATTTAAAGTAAAAAACAAGCTTTTTCAATCAATTGATTAAAAAATAATTTATGAACAATAGAAAAATTAAAATAAAATTATTCTATCATATTACAAGTGAGGCCATATAGGGGGTGTCAAAATTCACATAAAAGAATTAAAAAATCTAGAGTGGTACAATAATTTTCTTCTGTTGAAAGTTAAATTTAATTGCTTGATATTTTGTGAAGTTCTTTTGACCCATCAACCCTAAATTTAATGATTTTTGTGAAACTCGACTCAATTCAATCAATCCAAATTTTACCTGTTTTGACTCAATTTTAAAAAAATATATATATATGATCATTAGTGAAATTAATCGGGTCGATTTTTGAAGTTTTAATTTTAATAAACGGGTCGGTCCGAGTCAAACCTATTCGGTCAGACTCGAATTGACACCCTTAAGGCCATGTAATCTCCACATACAAGTTATAGGCTAATAACAATTAGAAAATTTCACAACAAAATATTTTTAAAATAACATTAAATTATTAAATAAATTTTGAAATACATACTATTTATGAATAATTAATTAAACTTTATATTATTCTAATTAAAGAAAATCAACAAATTTAAAATTCATTCTATCAAAAAATTAATCAGATATTACAAGTATCATTGATAAATCCAAAGTTAAAACTAAGTCTAAGTAAAAAACTAATTAGAATAAATTATTATTTTAAATTATATTTAATTTTCAAATGTTTATAATAAATAAATATTTATTTATTTTTATATTATACTCATTTTAAAACGCATTCAACGGCTTTAAATACCCACCTTTTAAAAAAAAAAAATTAAAATTAATCATATCAATGAGTCAAGAATGGCAGTATTATAAGTTCTTAAATATAAACGCAGGTAAAGTTAATTAAAGATAATATAAATATGTGGGCATGGTTGAATAATACCTTCATAATGGTTATCCTTCAAGAATATTAAGGCTTTTAGTATATCATATTCAGAGGCTTCAAATAGCATTCCATCATGAAAGAGAGATTTTTATTATTTATGCATTTAAATTTTGTTGATTAGTTTATTTATATTTATAAATAATAGATCATAAAATAAGTTATAATTTATAATCTTAGCCCTTATGCCCACTGCTATCAGTTATATAAAAAAAAGTCAAAGTTTTAGAAAATAATTTTAATTGTGATAAATTTGAAAACATGAAATTTATTCTTAGAATAGTATTTTATATGAAACATTCATATATATTAAAAAAATTTAAAAAACTTTTAGTCCAACACTGATTAAGAATTATCTCAGATTATTTTATTTCTATGTGTATATGTATATATATTGATATGACTCTCAAAATACCACTACCAAAAAGACAAATCTTGATGTCGATATGATTTTAATAAATCGATCGAGATCAAGACTTAAAATATCATTGAAATCTTTGGACATCAATTAAATCCCAAAGCTTTCAAATATGGAGTGTTTATAGTCAAATCAAAGCGTCGATCTAACGAGCCTAAGATCTCATAATTGACTTCATTTGCATCCAAATGCTCAAAATACATCAAATGATCGGAATCATCCGTCCGTCGAGGGGAGTGAGACGCTTTAGAATTTAAGAACGCCTCCTCCCATCTATAAATACATTCATTCCTCATGAAAAAAAAAGGCCAAGTGAAGTGAGAAGGGAAGAAGAAGAGAGGGCTGAAGGAAGAAGAGGAGGATACCGCCGAGTCATTAATACCACCGCCGGCCACCACATCGACCTGCCAGCCATTCGCCTAGCAAGGAAGAAGAGGAAGAGTCCAAGCAAGGAAGAAAAGGAGAAACCCAAGAAAGGAAGAAAAGGAAGAGTCTGAGCAAGGAAGAAGAGGAAAAGCGGGGAGGAAGAGAGAGCTGCTCAAGATCCTCCAAGAAGATCACACCAAGCAAGATCGCGACTCGCCGATGGCCATCAACCACCGCACCACATACCGTCCACTAATACCCTACATTCCACCAGTTACATCGATCTCCACCATCGAATAACATACTGATCATCGTTATACTATTCCTCTCTATACGATTCTATAATCCGTTATCGGAAGACTTTGTTCAAAAGTAAATATTATGGAATTTTCTTGTAGTGATTTTTCCCCTCTTCGAGGTTTTAGTTAAAAGGTGTCTCTTGTTATTTCTTTAATTACTGTGTGTCGGACTTCACAACAAAAGGCTAAACTTTCACGCTGACGATTTTAAGATAATATATATATTATTGACATATAATGTGAAGAAATAAACAAAAAAAAATGAATTTTCTTAGAATAAAGAGATATAAAGAAAATATTTAAAATTTTTTTGGGAGATTTATATATATACTATATAATTTTATATATTTATATATTCAATATTTAAATTTAATTTATATATATATATATATATATATATATATATATATATATATATATATATATATATATATATATATATATATATATAACACTCCAATCTTTAATATCATATTAAAAATATTATTATTATTTATTTTTTAAAATTGAAATATATATTTTTTAAGTATAAAAAATATTAGATAAATAAATATTAATTTTAAATATTAGATATATAAATATATAAAAATTATATGACATATATGTAAATTTTTTTAAATTTTTAATATTTTATTACCAAAGTAATGGGGACTATTTAAATTCACAGTATTTATTAACTTTTTTTTTTACAATAAATAAACATCAATAAAAAAATAACAAAGTGAACAACCATTTATTTTGGGCTTGACAGCACTAAAGTCGATCACATATATAGGCATCGTATAAGAGCCGGGCCCACTGCAGTGGGCCCATCTAGTGATTGATGGGTTGTCGGTGATCTTGAAGCAGCGATTGAACCATATGATGTTGTTGGTCTATAATTCTCATAAATTATAAATCAATTATGGTGGGATGCATCTTCATAAATTGTAATTTGTGTGGGCCATGGTGTCAATGTTTAACCCATTAATGCATGTTTTGGAGTGTGATTTAAATTAACATAATTGCATGTGAGTCAATGACTTTGGTTTGGTCAATGCTTCTGAATAATATAATTATAAGTGTATTTTAATGTATATTATTGGGATAATAATATTAGATTTGTTTTGAATATAATATAAAATTTTGAGTTTAAGTTAACTTGAGTCAGATTTGGATTATATTTATATTAACTCGAGTGACTCGAAGGGCCACCTCAAAAAATTATTAGTTAATTATTTGATTTTTTATTTTTCATTTTATATTCATGTCCAAATTGAATAATAGTGTTCATCTCAGCTTGAGTTAATATTGCTCTGTCACAAACTAAATATCTTTTGTGATAGTGCAAGGAATCTTAGTCTAGTGGTTTAGAGATTTAGTTTTCAACCAACATATGTTGAAGTCTTTAATACGTGTGTGCATGAGTTTGTGATTAAATTAAAATGTTATCCAAAAAATATCTTTTGTGATGTATAGGTTCAAAAGATTGGTTGAGTTGGATTTTAGTTGAAAAGTTTGATTTATTTGCTAAATTAGCTAAGTTTAAGTTGATCATATCTGTTGAGTCACTTTTAAGTTGGATATGAATCTTGATTCTCAGCTTAAACTAACATTCTTATATAGGAGTAACTAAAAGATGAATTTTTCTCGAGAAATGATTTCTTGGGGAGAGATAATAATGTCCAAGAGGAAACCAAAAGAATCATGAAAGAAATTCAACTTTGTTTATCTTGGAGTGAAAAAAGAAAACTCCCTCTTAAGGAGATATTTATAAGTGCTTATATAAAAGCATTTTGTTACTTCTATAATATATATGGTAGATTCTTGTGCTATGTTATTTTTTAAATCAAAATGTCTATTTATCAAGTATATTTTAAAGATTGAGGAACTATGACTCGTGGGCCCTTAAATACATGATGGGTCATCACACATTTAATGATAATTGTTAGACTGGTCGAGGTCCTAGGCCCTTAAATTAATCTTGGTGAAAGTTTAAGTTAAACGACAAGATCTATCTAGATAGCTTTGAGATTGGAAGGTTGGCATGACTCCCAAAGTGATTTAATGATATAATAGTTGGAAGTATCATATTTTATCATGTCATTCTTATGATCCTTACTAGGCAAAGCATGTATTTTAATGTCCTTAATAAGATATGCATATAAATTAAATTTAAAAGTTATTTTTAGGTTTTGCATAATCACCTTACTTTTGGATTATTTTTAAAAAGTTCACTAATTAATGTCATCTAAAAATTCACTTGATTTGCATGAATTTGGAAGCGTTTTAGAATTAAAAAATTCAAAATCAAGTTTTGGACTATCTTAATTTTATTTTAGCTAAGTTATAGTCAAATTGAACATCTTAATTAGACAGATCCAACAACATCAAATGTATTCCAATTCAAGTACAAACCCATATCAATCTCTTGAAACACAAAAAAAAGCTTGGAGCGTAATTATTGGACTAAGTGTGAACTCTTTTATGTTTAAAATCGGTACTTTCGATCATCGTTATCAAATGCCACGCCAACTATCACCATTGAACCTCATCGAAACATTATCATTGAACCTTCAGGACTTGATTACCAGATTTAGAAAATCATTGTTGGACCACTATCATTAGATCATTATCATCCAAATTATATAATCAAGCTGCCATCAATCGATCTCCACCGTTAGAAAATTATTTGACCATATTGTTGACTCATTTCCTACCAACCATTGCAATCGCAGTAGCAACTAAAAGCCACTTGACCACCACTATAACTACTTGTTTCATATGATCTACACTTAGCTAAGTGTTATAAAGAGAAGAAAGAGAGGGGATATCTCTTTCATCCATGCCTTAAGTCATTTCTAAGGTAAATTAATTAATGGATTTTCTTTAATGAATGGTTTATTATGTGTTTAATTAACCCTAAGTTTAGATTCACTCTAAATAATCCTATTCATAAGAAAGCCATCTCAAGATTAATTGAAATGGATTACTATAACATAATACACATTCATTTATTTCTTCCCACCATGTATATCATGCATATGAATAATCCTAAGCATACATATACATGCAATGTAAATCTTAGTACACTTTGATGATGAACGTAAAGAAAGGTATTTGGAATTTAAATATATTTTATTGAATTATGAATGCATGTTTTTGTTATGTAGAAAAGAAGGATTTTTCATCCATTAGCTAAATACACATTCACATGTATAAAAGTTTTAAGTGAGTATGACGCCATTATTTTCTACATCGGAGGCATAAATGCTAAGACCTACTTAGAGCTACTTAAAACCTCGTAGCCTCAGAATGTCCAGACTACTATAACACTTTTCTTAAATACATGTAGATGTATGGATGACTATAAGGATAGATGATCCATGCAAAAGGTAATATTTAATTTATTTGATTTATGATTCTTTATTCATTGGTCACATAACACATGCATATGTATGAGAGTTTTAGTGAGTACGGTGCCATTATTTTCTACACCATGGGCGTAAGGTACAAGTCCTACTTATGGCTACTTAAAGCCTCACAATCCTGGGATGTCCAGACTAATATATCACTTTTTTCAAATATATATGAATCTATAAAAAGAACCGCATGAATGGAGAATCATGCAAGAAATTAAGTTTGATTTGGTTGTATGATTTATATGTGTAATATGAAATTCTTTTTAAGCCTTAACATGAAAATGCATAAGAATAGATTTAAACAAGTATTCTATTCTTTTCAAATGAACTATATACTTGCAAATCCTATGTGAGTATATGTTAGAGTGGAGAAAGAGAACCTCATATTACACACCTTATACTACCATCACATGCAAGCTTATAGATATCTATGATTAACATCACTTCATTTTTAATAATTGATTTATAGGTTTTGAAAATAGTTTTTTTTATTTAATAGTGATAATATACACTCATATTTGATTTAAGTCAACACATGTAATTTGACATAAAAAATAGTTCATTTAATTAATTTTAAAAGAAAAGAATGCATGATTTCATATGACAAGCAATATTTAGCATGATTGGAAAGAAATAAAAAAAAAATTAAGCATCTGATTTCATTCATCCTAGTTAATTCCTAAGGACAATCAAATTAAATAAAGCTATTTAAAATGAATCAAAATTCTTTAAAGATGTTTTCAAATTTGAGTTTGATTTTATTTAAGGAATGTGAAAGAGGTTTGCTAACCCTAACCCAATTCCTTATGTGTGAATTAATTTAGTTTAATGAAGAATATTTAAGTTGATTTTATGTTTTAGTTAGGTTAAGATATGAATTAAGTGAATTAATTATCATTTACCTATATCACCTTACGTTAATTAACTAATTAATAGTAAGCCAATATGATATGCTCCTAAGAAATAAAAGGGGCCTAATACAATTGGCTTATGATTAAAAATTAATTAAACTTAAGGGATCTCACTTAATTACTTTACTTTTTTTTTTCACATGTGAGCCAACTATAATTTCATTATCTCTCACTTGGTTATTAAACACCCAAGGAGCTATCCAAAATCAATTAAGGGTTATGGATGAATTGATTTTTTTTAATTTAATTTTAATTAATTAGTTAATTAAACATTTTGGTTATATTTTATATTTGAATGATAAAATTAACTTAGGGAAGAGGATCAAGTCCCAATCCTAATCCTAAATCATTTAAGCATTCAATTAAGTTTTGATTTCTCATCTTGAAGATTAGTCACTTAATTAATTAATTAAGCATTTCATTAGCCATTATTTAATTTGATTTTTTTAAAGTAAAGAAGATTTAGGAAATAGATTAGGAGAAGTGTCCCAAACCACATTCCCTAAGTGATCTTGTTCAATAGAGGTGATCATGCTTAAATGATTAATTAAGTTATTGTTCATTCATTAATTATAATTAATTGGATGAAGAGAGTGATAATCAAGTGATTCTCCTAATTAAGTAATCAATAAAATCTTAGAAAAAATAGGGGAGGTAGAGGTCATCTCCTTAAACATCTATAAAAAAATTTAAGATTAATTGAGCACTTAATTAAAGTATAATTAAGCTAATTAAATTTTTAGTGAAACCCTAATTAAGCTAAAGTCACTATTCAAAATTAATTAATTATAATTGTTTTAAATTTCTCTCTAAAATATCTTTAAAATGAGCCTAAGTTTGCATTTTTATGATTTTCTTACAATTAGTTATGATTTTAGGAAGTTTCAGAATTAAAAACTAATTAATTATCCCTAATTAAACCCTTAATCCTGTCGAACCACGTGGCTCCTGACACGGTGCTTTCCACGTGGCACGATGAGATTGGTTATTTAAGTGGTCACATCCGCACGCTGACTCAGCGGCAGCGGATGAGCTTTCTCTGTGGGTCGTCTGATCTAAGATCGGACAACCACAGTTTAATCCACAGGTTAAGGGAAAAATCAAAGGATCTACCGCAAGATTTGATCAAATCCATTCATCTCGATCATGTGGGATGGACGGCTCATGATCTATCTCGTTCACGAATGATGGAAGACGAGCACCATCCCTCTTCCCCCATTCGATCCGAGCTCACCCGAGTTCGGATTGGGATCAAATGGATCCTACACCATCTACAAGAGCATACAATCCCATCCAATGACTGAAATCTCTCAACATGGAGATTTTTTTCACAAAAGACCAACACATAGAGGCCTAAAGCTATAATTTTGAGGAATTATCTCACCGGAGCTAATGTCTGGTGGTGCAACGCTGGAGGTAGCTTCATCTAATTGAGGCAATGCCCTGTTGAAGAAGTCCAAGCTCAATTTGGCTTAGGGTGCTCGGTTGGCCAATCCACGTATGTGCATGCCTTAACTTTGATCGAACTCACACCTCCCATGCTTTGAAAGGCTCGTAAATTATTTGGTTAGCTTTGATTGGGTATGAGGATGGTGTGGGTGCAATGAATTTAGATTTAGTTTAATGGAGAGGGAGTAGCTTGAGGGAAGGGTGTCCTATTTCAGCTTGCTCACGAGAATGGCAATGACAGATCGGAGAGGGCTTGGGGATCCTTGGATTTGCTATGAGGGAGTTTAAATTGTGCTTAGGGACTCACCTGAGTTGATTGTGTGTTAAATTGGCTTCAAATTGAGGGGTTATACCCCTCAATTTTCCATCATTGACTGATAGGAGTGTGCGCACGCTTTGCCCTGGCTCACATCTGTCCAGTCTTTGGAGTTCTCTCCATCAAAGTTAGACTGCCGGGGATGGGGAGAGTTATGGGAGGAGCCTCAAGGGTTGGTGTGTAAAGCTTCTTCTTCCTTTGTCCATGGGGTCCGTTTGAGTTGAGTCAACTCACCTTCCAAGGTTCTTAGCCGACCTAGAGTGGGTTAGGTGCACTAGGGAAAGGAAGGTTTCATGTGTAAAAGGAGCTGCATGGGGATGGGCAAGTTGACTTTAGCCTTGACCCATTAGGTTTAAGGTTCAAATCTATTATTTGATGGATAATTCCCTTGGTGGGGTCCACTTGGCTTTTAGATTTTGGAGTGAAGTAGGGCATGCTTGGGTCGAGTTTGACTAAGCCCTAGGGTCCCATAAGTTGGTTTGGAGGGATTTGGCTTCATTTGATCAAAATAAGTTCATTTGGGTTAGGTTGACCAATTGATCAAATTAGGTCAAACCAAGGCTTGAGGCTCATGTGATGATTTGGAATGTTTTGATCTAATTAATTTAGATTGGTTTGACTTAAGTTTAAATTTAACTCATTTGGATTCAAAAGTGTCAAATTGGTCAAGTTGACCAATTTGACTAATTTGACCAAATTAGATTAGGTGTTGAGTCAAGTTCAATTGATTAATTAAAATGATTGTAGCTTTAGTTTAGTTTAATTTGGAATTAATTTGATTTTTTGTCAATTTGATCTTCTCAATTTGGGCTTGGTTGGTCAACTTGGTCAACTTAGGTTCAATCATAGCTTTGTCAAGTTTAACAAGTGATTTGGAATGAACTTGAACCATTGATTGCAATAAATTTGGATTAAATCATGATTTGACTCATCTTAGCTTTTTAGGCCAAATTAGGTCAACTTAGGCCAAGTGGTCAATTAGGTTTGGTTTGGCTCAATTGATGACTTGGTCATGTTCAATTATTGATTATGAATGGGTTTAAGTTAAAGGTTTCAATCAATTTGGCGTATGGTAGATTTTGGCTATTTTGGATTTTATTTGGGCTAAGTGTTGACTTGGTCAAAGGCTAGGTTTGACTTGATTTGACAAGGTGGTTGATCACCCATGATGATTGTTGATCATGAGTGAGGTTTAGGTGGGCTTAGTTCAATCCAATTTGAGTTGGATTAGAACTTAGCACAAAAAGGTCCTTTAGGCCACTTTGGGTCAAGTGAACCTAAATGGGATAATTGGTTTGATCAAGGCTTGATTTAAGATTGGTTGGACTCATATATGAATTTAGAATTAAAATATAAATCCAATTACAATTGGTTTGGAGCCAAATGAGTTTTGGTTCATATGACAATTTCAAGTCATAAGGGTTAACTTAGGCTTGATTTGGGTGACTTATTTTTGGTTTGATAATTGTGGTTTATTTTATATTTGGATTCATAATTGAATGAATCATTGAATCATGAAGAAATTCATGGGTTTTGAGTTATTTGGGTTTCATTTAGCCAAGTTCAAAAGTTTGGCTAAAATGGCTAAAATTGAGAATTCGATTTGATTTGAGTTTGGTTTTGGTCATTTGAACTTTTATTTCTTTTATATTTGTGAATATAAATGATGATATAAATGGGTTATGAGAAAATCACTTGTGTTTGGAGTGACTTGGAAGTAAATTTGACCAAATTAAGGGATATAAGTCAAAAGAGGCTAACTTGAATTTTGATTTGGTTTGATTTATTTTTGGTCATTGGAGGGTGAGTTTCATTTATATTTGTGAATATAAATGAAAGAATGATTGATTTATAAAGAAATCAATCTTGTTTGAGTTATTTTGAAGGAGTTTTGACTAAGCATATGAAGGTGGTTCATATGGCTTATGAAGGGATTTTGGAATTTGGAGTTAATCATGGGTTTCAATCACTTGGAGTTTGGAATTGATTTTGTTTTACTTGGAATTTGATTTAAGGTTGAATTTTATAATTGAGAAAATCAAAATTAGGGTTGATTTGAATTTGGTTAAGGCTAAGTCCATAAGATAAAATTAAAGGGCTTATGAAGGGATTTAGAGTTTGAATTTAGTGATGGGTTTCAATCATTGGATAGTTGGATTTGATTTCAGAATTTGAATTTGATTTGGAGGAAAGAAGGATTGAGGTTTGGGGTTGAGTAGGGGAGTTCCCAAATCTGGCTAACTCTTCTAAGTCCTAAGGAGGTTATTCACCTACTCCGGAAGTGTCTTAAGGGGAACTCTTAGTGTCATAAGAATCTTAGACATGATGAGAAAGTTGAGAGCTCACTCCAAAAATGAGGTCAACATTGTCATACTACAATCACTTGCTGATTATTGATGATTATTATAATCACTTAACCTCAATCACATGTATATGATCACTTCATCACCATCACTAGATTTTGGTCACTCAAGATAGGCCATCTTCAAGTGATTATGATCACTTGATCATCATTTCTAACGTTCATCCAACCATTATTTCACCTTAGCACCATTAATTGACTACAATTCCTCAAATGCCATCACCAGACTACGGTGACTTAACTAATATTGCTTGTCCAATGATCAATTACAATCACTTGACCTTTATTAAACAACATGATCTCTTGATCACTAATATTTGACTTTGACTATTAGTCCATCATCACTTGTTTATAATATCAATCAATGTCATTCAATTACAATCACCCAAATTTTATCATCCAACTACATATTTTTTTACTATAACCGGTGTAAATGAGCTAATAAAGTGAGCTTAATGTTTATTTGTGTGTAGCTTCGTTTAAAAGTTATTTATTTGAAATCAACTTCGCGCTTGATTGTATTAAGTGTAATGAGCACATTGACTCATTTAAGCTCAAGTTGCTTCAAGTTATTACAAAAACTAACAATTTTATCAAATAAGCATACATAATTATTTTTCAAGATAAATATATAGAAAATTATAATTAATTATTATTAACAAATTATAATTACAATATGATTATATATATGCATTACACACACATAGTGAATTTAAATCTTCATACTCAGGGGTAGACCTACCTTTAGGTGAGTGCCCGCCCTCAAAATTTTTTTATCTCTTCTAAAGAAAATATTTTTTTACATTTTTCCCATCCTCAATTTACATTTTATATAATCAACCACTCTCCAAAAAATTAATTTAATCCATTACTCTCAAATGACTACTTAATTTAAATATAAGTCCACAAGTTTAATAATCTTGCTCACTTATATTTTTTTTTCTTATAAATTTGGTATATTATTTTACTAATTATTTCTGTTTTTCTCTAAAATTAATTTTATGTATTTTTATTCTTTTAATTAATATTTTATTTAATTATTTAAAAAATTTGCTCATCTAATAAAATAGCTAGTTACACTCTTGTGAATCATGCTTTATTATTTCAACTCTTAAAGACAACTCTAATGCCTTATTGCTCTACAAACTTTCATAATGGAAGTCTATGCTATATTGTTTATACCTACTATACTCTATGAACTCGTTTATAATCACAAGAAAGGGCATAACTAATTAGTGAAATTAATTTAACTGAGTTAGAACCTATAGTTTTTTTTTCTTTATATTTTTTTAAGTAAAAACTCTCATATATTGCAATTCTTTATAGATATGTGTGATGTTAAATATAATCTTTCTATTGCAATAAATATTTTAACATGCAATAATTTTTCTTATTCTCAAATAGATCATGATACAAGTGATCTTATCTTTCTTATGAGTTTGGGGAAGATCCAATCATAACTTTTCATAGTAGTAGTTTAAATTTAAATTTCAGAAATAAAATATCTCACAAAATTGATGATAGAGAGCTTTGAACTAACCCAATTTCTTGATATACACTTGATAAAATATAAGAAACATTAACAAAATGCTTGATAGATTTAGTGACATTGAAATATAAATTTATTGTATGTAATATTGATTAGGCTTCTTTAACATCAATATAATATAAAAGTAATAAAAATATTTTAAAATAATGATGATGATGATTTTTTGTTGTAGCACTCTCTTTTGGAAAGCTTGTTTGTAGATCTTTATGATGTACTTTGTCCTAAAATGTGAACTAACAACTGTTTAATATTGGAGTTAGAGATATCGATTTAGGTCAATGGGTTAGTTCTGAGTCTGATTTAAATTTTACCCTACTTAAATATGTGTGACCCAATTATAACATGTTTATTAAATGGGCTGAAAATATTGACCCAAATGTGACCCACCTTTAACTTCTTGATCGATCGACTAAAGTGAGCTATTTAAACATGCATTTCATATCAAATTTGGGTTAAAATCAAATCAAATTTAGATCAAAATCAGATTTGTAGGTCAAAATCTAAGTCAATCTCAAGTTGGTGAGCCAATCTCTAGTCAATGTATCAAAATTGAGTTGTGAGCCAATCCAAACCTAATTTACGAACATTAAACATATCATATTTTTAAACTCTAACCTATCTAAAAATTAATTGGGTCAAAGAAAACTCAAAATTTTTTGGGTTCAGTTTTATGTTAGATTAATTTTTGACACCCATAGTTTCTTTAATTAATTCTCTATATTAAATTATCTCTTATAATACTTATTACATTAATTTTTTGTGTAACAACATTCATCAATTATGCTTTATCCACTGCATTTATTTTTCACTTCATTAATTTGTTTTCATACTTAGATTATTTTTTATCCATTTATTTTAGCTTGTGAATTTAATTATTCATTCAATTATCAAAATTATCCTTTTTCTATCTCTCTCTCTCTCTATCCTTTATTTTTCTCTCTTATCAATTATTTCATTTTATTTCTATTTTCTTTCATACATGCCTGCTTTTCATAATGATTTTGGGATGAGAAATTTAATGTGATTTATTTAATTTAATGTCATATCATTTTTACTCATTTCATCGAATTTTAAATTTCAAATTTATTTAAAATTTGAATTTGAATATTTTTGAATTTCAAACTAAACTTTGCCATGATTTATTTCTAAATTGATTCAATTAAGAAAGGCATGTTTTGGTCGGCCTCTCATGCGCTTCATTTGATTTAGTTTGATTAAATTTAAATTAATTTAAATCAGGTTAAATTTGAATTCAAATCGATCTTAATTTGTTGCACTTTCTTAATTTAAATCCTTATTTATGAAAATTTGTTTGGTCTGCCCCTTTAATTGAACTTAATTAAATTTAAATTTGGTTTATTATTTAAATACCTTCTTAATTAATCTCTCTTGATTTATACTTATTTGCTTGCATTAATTGGAGATTGATTCATTTATGAAATTTCCTTTGACTGATCCCTTCAATGGATTTAATTAATTTATTGTAAGCTAATTATCATCAATAATATGAAAACAACTTTTTTTTTTATTGTGGTCTTACTTTCCTACTCATCACCCCATATTATTTATATTGATGGTATCATGCTAGGTTGATAAGAAAGATAACAAATTGAATATTTAAAGTGGGAAAATATAAGCTTTATATAGAATACTAGAGATAAGAGATGAAACTCAAAAATCACATCTTGAAGATATCCAACTCCAAACTAAATTAAAAAAAACAAAAGCTTAATTCTAATGATTGCAAAAAATAGATCAAATTGTAAAGAAGAAAAGTTTGGATGAAGTGTTGGAAACAATCTAACTTCTATAAAAATATGAACTATTTTTATCTTGCTTGCATCGGGAATGCATAATGAGACACCTTTTTACTCTCTATCTTCTCTCTCTCTCTCTCTCTCTCTCTCTTAAAATGCTTATAATTGCCTTAATCTTAGCTTTATGTCTTAAAAATTTGGAAAAGAACATTCACATTGTGTGATATTTTATTCTTAAACCACTAAAAATCACTCGTCAACCAAAAAAAAAAACCCCTCACTCAAATTTCGACACCCCACAATATACAAAAGTCATTCTTGATATATGTCTCGATAAATATGTCATAAACATTAGATCTATTAATCTCAATACTCAATATAATCTTTAGAAAATAATTATATTTGATAACATAGTTACATATAATCAATTTTATTAAAGTACATAATACTATGCAAAATTATATGCTACAACACAACTAATTATTCATATTTATTTATATATAACTTTTCCTATATAATAATTTCTCTAATTTTTAAGAAATTTAAATAATGCAAGTTAAACAAGGATACATAACCACCCTGAACTCTAAAGAACTCCATAACAAATCTCACATTTCAACTCATCCGTCTGATTCTTTGAATCCTTAATAGAATATTCTATAATATTAGGATCTTGTGGCATTTATTAATCTGCTCCACATGTCACGCCAAATATTTAAACACTAATTCAATGTTCAAAAATTAAATAAACTTTTTCAAAATAACAAAAAAAATTCTATGATTTGATGGCTAATTGTCTTGGTGGGGTCCACTTGGCTTTTGGGCTGATTTGGGAGTGAAGTAGGCATGCTTGGGTCGGGTTTGACTAAGCCCTAGGGTCTCATAAGTTGGTTTGGAAGATTTGGCTTCATTTGGTCAAAATGAGTTCATTTAGGTTAGGTTGGGTTGGGTTGACCAATTGGTCAAATTGGGTCAAACCAAGGCTTGGGTTAGGTTCATGTGATGATTTGGGATGTTTTGGCTTAATTAATTTGGATTGGTCTGACTTAAGTTTGAATTTGACTCATTTGGATTCAAATGGGTCAAATTGACCAATTTGATCAAATTGATCAAATTAGGCTGGGTTAGGTGTTGAGTCAAGTTCAATTGATTAATTGAAAATGATTGTAAGCTTTTTGGTTTAATTTAGAATTAATTTGAATTTTATCAATTTGACTTTTAGGTCAATTTATAGTTAAATTGGACCAATTGGTCAACTTGGCTCAACTTCAACAAGTGATTTAGAATAAACTTAAGCCATTGGTTGCAATCAATTTAGATTAAATCATGATTTGACTCATTTTGGCTTTTTAGGCCAATTTGGGTCAACTTAGGTCAAGTCACCAGGCTTGGTTTGACTCAATTGATGACTTGGTCATGTTCAATTATTGATGATGAATGGATTTGAGTTAATGGTTTCAATCAATTTTGTATATGATGGATTTTGGCTAGTTTGGGTTTCATTTGGGCTAAGTGTTGACTTGGTCAAAGGCTAGGTTTGACTTGGTTTGACCAAATTCAAGGTGGTTGATCACCCCATGATGATTGTTGATCATGATTGAGGTTTAAGTGGGCTTAGTTCAATCCAATTTGAGTTGGATTAGAACTTGGCTTAAAAAGATCCTTTAGGCCACTTTGGGTCAAGTGAGCCTAAATGAGACAATTGGTTTGATCAAGGCTTGATTCAAGTTTGGTTGAACTCGCATATGAGTTTAGGATTAAAATACAAATCCAATTGCAATTGGTTTGGAGCCAAATGAGTTTTGGTTCATATAACAATTTCAAGTCATAAGGGTTAACTTAGGCTTAATTTGGGTTGACTTATTTTTGGTTTGATAATGGTGGTTTATATTTATATTTGCATCCATGATTGAAGGAATGGTTGAATCATGAAGAAATCCATGAGATTTGAGTTGATTTGGGTTTCATTTAGCTAAGTTCAAAAGTTTGGCTAAAAGGGCTAAAATTGGGAATTCAATTTGATTTGAGTTTAGTTTTGGTCATTTGAACTTATATTTCATTTATATTTATGAATATAAATGAACATATAAATGAGTTATAAGAAAATCACTTGAGTTTGGAGTGATTTGGAAGCAAATTTGACCAAATTAAGGGATATAAGTCAAAAGATGCTATCTTGGATTTTGATTTAGTTTGCTTTATTTTTGGTCATTGGAGGGTGAGTTTTATTTATATTTGTGAATATAAATAAAGGAATGATTCATTTATAAAGAAATCAATCATGTTTGAGTTGGTTTGACTGAGTTTTGACTAAGCATATGAAGGTAGTTCATATGGCTTAAGAAGGGGTTTTGGAATTTGGAGTTACTCATGGGTTTCAATCACTTGGAGTTTGAAATTGATTTTTTTTACTTGAAATTTGATTTGAGGTTGAATTTGATAATTGAGAAAATCAATTGGATTAGAGTTTATTTCAATTTGGTTAAGGCTAAGTTCATATGATAAAATTAAAGGGCTTATGAATGGATTTATAGTTTGAATTTAGTGATGGGTTTCAATCATTGGATAGTTGGATTTGATTTCAGAATTTGAATTTGGATTTGAGATTGAATTTGAGGTTTGGTTTGAAAGAAGGAAGCAAGGATTGAGTTTGGGCTATAGAGTAGGCAAGTCTTCCTAAATCTCTAGGGCACAACCTATTCCTATGGCTAACTCTTCTAAGTCCCTAGGATTAGGTTAAGTGTTCACCTACTCACTAGAAGTGTCTTAAGACTAAGGAACTCTTAGTGACTATACGAGTCTTAGACCTATGATGAGGAAGCTAAGAGCTCACTCTAAAAGTGAGGTCAATATTGCCATACTACAAACACCTGTTGATTATTGATTAATTATCATCTCCTAAGCACTATCACTTGATAAAGGTCTTTGACCATCCCCAATAAATTATGACCTCCTAACATCGAATGATCAACTACAGTCGCTAAACCTTTGATAATTATTATAATCATTTGACCTCAATCACCTGTATATGATCACTTCATCTCCATCACTAGATTTTGGTCACTCAACTACTGTGGCTAG
Organism: Cymbidium sinense; assembly: GCA_021442155.1. Taxonomy (NCBI): domain Eukaryota; kingdom Viridiplantae; phylum Streptophyta; class Magnoliopsida; order Asparagales; family Orchidaceae; genus Cymbidium; species Cymbidium sinense. The sequence continues at coordinate 45,358,109 of CM038228.1, forward strand.
GCCATCTTCAAGTGATTATGATCACTTGATCATCATTTCCTAACAGTTCATCCAACCACTATTTCACCTTAGCACCATTAATTGACTACAATTCCTCAAATGCCATCACTTACGATGACTTAACTAATATTACTTGTTCATTGATCAATTATAATCACTTGACCTTTATTAAACAACATGATCTCTTGATCACTAATATTTGACTTTGACTATTAGTCCAATCACCCAAATTTTATCATCCAACTACATATTTTTTTTTACTATAACCAGTGTAATTGAGCTAATAAAGTGAGCTTAATGTTTATTTATGTGCAGCTCGTTTAAAAAGTTATTTATTTGAAATCAGCTTCGCGCTTGATTGTATTAAGTGTAATGACCACATTGACTCATTTAAGCTCAAGTTGCAAATTATTACAAAACTAACAATTTTATCAATTAAGCATACATAATTATTTTTCAAGATAAATATATAGAAAATTATAATTAATTATTATTAACAAATTATAATTACAATATGATTATATATATATGCATTACACACACATAGTGAATTTAAATCTTCAGACTCAAGGGTAGACCTACCTTTAGGTGAGTGCCCACCCTCACAACTTTTTTATCTCTTCTAAAGAAAATAATTTTTTACATTCTGCCCACCCTCAATTTACATTTTATATAATCAACCACTCTCCAAAAAATTAATTTAATCCATTACTCTCAAATGACTACTTAATTTAAATGTAAGTCCACAAGTTTAATAATCTTGCCCACTTATATTTTTTTCTTATAAATTTAGTGATATTATTTTACTAATTATTTCTATTTTTCACTAAAAAAATTAATTTTCAATTTTTTTACTCTTTTAATTAATATTTTATTTAATTATTTAAAAAATTTGCTCATCCTAACAAAAATAGCTGGTTACACTCTTGTGAATCATACTATATTATTTCAACTCTTAAAGACAACTCTAATGCCTTAATGCTCTACAAACTTTCATAATGGAAGTCTATGCTTTATTGTTTATACCTACTATACTCTATGAACTCTTTTATACTCACAAGAAAAAGCATAACTAATTAGTGAAATTAAGAAGTTAGACCTTATAGCTTTTTTTCTTCTTCTAGTTTTTATGTAAAACCTCTCATATATTGCAATTCTTTTTAGCTATGTGTGATGTTAAATATAATCTTTCTATTGCAAAATTTTAACGTGCAATAATACTTTTGTTTTTACTCTCAAATAGATCATGATACAAGTGATCTTATCTTTCTTATGAGTTTGGGGAAGATCCAACCATAACTTTTCAAAGTAGTAGTTTAAATTTAAATTTCAGTAATAAGAATATCTAACAAAACATTGATATGGATGTGTTGACCTCATTTTTGGAGTGAGCTCTCAACCCCATCCTCTTAGACTTAGGAATCTTATGGACACTAAGATTTCCTTAATCATAAGACACATCTAGTTGTTAGGTGAACACTTAACCTAATAGAGACTTAAAGTGTTAATCAAGATTAGGCTATGCCTTAGGGCTTAAGAAAATTACCTATCCCATAGCCTAAACCCAATCTAGATACACTTTCTCAAATCACACTTAGATTCAATTCTCAATGTAAATATCAAATTCAAATTCAAATTCCAAATCTAATTTTGAAATTTGACTCCAAATGATTGATACCTAAAATCAAATTCAAATCATAAGACCCTTCCTAAGCCATATAAATCTCATTCATAGCAGCCAAAATCTCTTAGATCAAATCAAACTCAATTGATCTCTTTATAAATCAATCATTCCTTCATTTATATTCAGAAATATAAATGAAATCCAAATTCAAATGACCAGAACTATATCAAAAATCAAATCCAAACTCAATCTAAACCCTTTAAGCCAATTCTTTGGACTTAGCCAAATTCTATCCAGATCAAGTCAAAGCCAATGAATTTTCTCTTGAATCAATCATTCATTCAATTATCTACCCAAATATAAATGAAACCTACAATCATCAAATCAAATCGAAACCAACCTAAGTCAAATCCAACATACCCTTTTGACTTGAAAATTTCAAATGAGCCAAAATCCCTTAGACTCTAAATTGATTATTTTAAATTTATATTTCAATTTAGGCTCATATATAAGTTCAACTAAATTCAAATTAAACCAAAAATCAAACCAATTGACCCACTTAGGTCCACTTGACCCAAAGTGACCTAAAGGACCCATTTGAGCTAATTTCTAATCCAACCCAAATTGGATTGAACCAAGCTCACCAAAATATTCTATCATGATTATTGATCACTCTAGGATGATCAATTGCAATCAATTGGGACAAATCAAGCCCAATTATCCATTTGATCCAAGTTGACCCAAACTGGCCTAAAGGACCAAATTGGGTCAAATCATGATCTAACCCAAATTGATTGCAACTGATAGCTCAAGTTCATTATAAATTAAATTTTGAACTTGACCAAAGTCATAATTAAATCCAATTTGATCAATCAAGCCCAATTGAGGCATTAAGCCCAAATAAGCATAAAGGGTCAATTTGGCCTAAATCCAAATTAAATTCAAATTAATTCAAAACCAAAGATCACATTTATCTTCAATTAGCCAATTGAACATTAATCAACCCATGATTCAAGCTAATTTGGCCATTTTGATCAAATTGGTCAATTTGACCTAATACGACCCATATGACCTAAATTAGGCCAAATCTCTTTAAACCAAGCCATGACCCATTGGGAGCTAATCCAACCTGACCCAAACCCATTTGGGATCGGCCCAAAATCAATCCAAATCATTTAAATCCCTCATGGATCCTCCCCCACATAGGATTCCACCCAACCTCATTTAATTCTCCCTCATCACATGCACTTAACTCCTCTCCAATATTTGCATTGAATAGAGCTGATCATATGGCAGCAAAAGAGGAATTTAGAGCAAAAATTCAAAATTCTCAATCAATCCATCATCTATCTCAACCACCCAAGTAAGATGACAATCAATTTGGAGCCAAAAAATGTTCAAAAAAGAATGGATTTTGCCATTATAAAAGGAGGAAATGAGGCTAGATCTCTTCCTCCCACCACTATTCAGCTCCCAAAAGCTTCTCAAAGCAAAAAAATACCCATTCCCCACCTCTTTGGGTTATTTTGAGCTCAAAATACAAATAGTTACTTTTCCGGCGAGATGATTGTAAACATCAGAGAAGACGGGGGAGGCAAGGGTTAAAGATCATTTCAAATCTTCTTCACATACCTAAGAGTTCGCTCGGATCTTCACCACCTCCGAAAACTATCCCCGACGAGATAAATTTTGCCAAACTTTAGCCGGCCTTAAGATTTCTCGCATTTTACATTAATTTTCTTGCGATTTTAGGAATTTCTCCTAGATAATCCTGTATTTTTACTTTAAATCATCTCAATTAAAAAATAGAATTTTTCTGGTGCAAATCGACGTGAAAATGAGTTTATTTGAATAAGTTTTCACTTAGAAAATCCTATTTTTCCCTTTAAAAAGTTGTTTTTATTGTTCACCATCCGGCGGGCTATAGTCGTTGTCCGATCCTGTGGTTCGCGGGATCAAATGACTCAGATTGCCTGATGCGAGACCATCCAATCACGCCCGCGGATTGATCGCCAAATCATGTGTCGATCACGCGTGATCCCGCCTCGGATCATGATCGATTTGAGATTATGATTTGCATCGGATGGTCGAGTGAACCTGGTCACTCTCGGGTTGACCGGTCTTCAGCAATAGACGATGTCAGCACCGCACAATTTTTTTATTTAAAAAATTAATTTAAATCACCTAAAATTTCAAAAATTCATAGAAAATAAAATAATTAATCAAAAATTATAAACAATGGCTCTTTAGATTTTTCTTTCCTAGAGGAATCCAACAAACCCAAAATCCACACATTTTACAAAGTATTTTGAGCTTAATTTGATATTTAGTAAAGTTAAATTTCAAGTGAAGAGGACTTACGGATTAGGAAAATTAAATTTTGAAGTTCAAATTGTCCATTTTAATAAAATAAATCAAATAAAAATTCATAAATTTACAAAAAATCTTCAAAATATCTTAAATCACTTCAATTGACATCATCTAGGACTCTTAAAAAAATAATGTGATTTTTGAACCCTAATGAACCAAAACAAATACTTAAGATTAAAATTTAATTAATTAAGGAGTTAATTAAAATATAATCTAAAAATAATTTAATTATTAAATTAAAATTAAATGAAATGGCACTTAAGCAATCATTAATCAAATCTCAAATCAAAAATATCATCCTTAGAGAAATTAAATTGAATATGATTAAACTTATTTAAGTTAATAAAACTCAATTAAATGATTAAATATTAAATCAAACTTAAAATTAAATAAATCTATGAAACTTTAATATGGGTCAAACCAAGTATAACTAAACCTACACTAAGCATGTAATCTTAACCATATGAAACCCCTTAATGAGTATAAATAAACAAAAACTAATTAATCATTAAATAAACTAAAAAAAATCAAATTGATTAATAAACTAATTCAACATAATCATTTAATACTAATCGAATTAAGCCAAATAAAGTTAAAGTAAACTTAGTTAACATATGATTAAATCATATCCCTTAAGAATAAGATAATTAATTAACCATTAAATATTTTAACCTAATAATTAAATCAAACATGTTAATGAAGAACAAACATAATAAATGAATCAAATCAAATAAAACTCTAATCATAAATAATCAAACTTAATTGAAATGAAATAAACAATTAATTCACTTAATAACAATGATGGTAATGACAATAATCCTTTAATCAAATCAAACTTAAGGAAAACACTTAACTAAATCAAATGACTCACATGTGGAAATTAAGTCATTAATTAAATAAATCTTTGATTAATCTAATGATTTAAAAAAAGTTTAATTACCTTTAGTCAACCTTAATTAATTAAATATTTAATTAATGCAAACTTAAGCAATTAATTTATCATCTTAATGAACCAAATTAATTTCATAAATCAGATTAAAATTAATTCAAATCCTATTTACTAATTAATTTGATCGCACAACTTAAGTAAACTAATCAAAGTCAATCAAATTAATCATATTAAATGTAAACTTAATCAAACATAAATGCAATTAAACACTAATTAAAACTTGAATTAAACATAAATTATTAAGTCATTAATTACATCATTAAACAAATATGAAATCAAATTAAAAAAAATTAAACAAATCTTTACTTAATTTAATAATTGATCGCACCTCTTAAACAAACTAATTAAGTTAATCAAATTAATCATATTAAATTTATAACTAATCAAACATAAATGCAATTAAATACTAATCAAAATCAAAATCAAACTTAAATTATTAAGTCATTAATTACATCATTAAAAAACAAATGTGAAATCAAATTAAAAATTAAACAAACCTTTATAATTAACATAAATACACTTCTTAATTAATTCACACATAATCACATTAAACCTAAACAAACCCATAGACTAATAAAGCTAATCAAATCAAATTAAATCAAATTAAGAAAGACTCTTATCAATTTAATATGTAATCAAATCAAATCTCATTCAACCTACTTGAATAAGATAAACTATTTAACTATCCAATGTAAAATCAAAATACAAACAAAACTTCGATAAACATGACAAATGGGTGAGATTAAAAATAAAATCCTAATTACAAAGAATCAAAAATAATTAAAATCAAAATAAAATTTTAATTAATCTAATCTGATCAAACTACAAATAAATGAACCACAATCATGTCCAAAATTTGCCACACCTCTTTAATGAAAAGAGTAGTTTAAAGTGTCTGTAATTTTAGAAAGTAGATGAGATAGTAGATAAAACATTACCTGAGATTTCATCCTTTGATGAGAACTTTAGATCTAGTTCGGGTTTCTATAGCAAGCCCCTATAGTTAATTACCTCCCCCAAAGAGAGAGAGAACTTTCTATTAAGATTCATTAAGTCACAAAATGCGTAGATATACAAAGATATATAGAGTTTCAAAATTTAGATTATGAAATTTATCATTTCAACTTAAACCGATTGGGAGAATGATGACATGCATCAAGATCCCACGCCTCATCCAGTCCCCTAGTCTACTTAGTTAGAGGAGATAGTAACCTAACTAAGGATCCTCATCGAACACATGTTACATGCCGAAGAAATCCTTGTAGACCGGGGTGATATTTGTCTGGGAGATAATCTTAAGTCTATCTAATGAGGGTTGTTTGCTATCATTACCCTATGATTCATAACTCAAAGGCGAGCCATTGGAGAGCATAATGATGCGTGATAATATAATGGAATTGGCCAAACCACGTGAGGACTGGTCATAACTGCTTCATCTATGGAGCCTACTCGCCAAGCCACGCATTTCAGAGGACACGGGCCACATTCTTACTGACAAGAGATTGATTGAGAATGAACATAGCAGAACACTTGATTAGACATTGGCTCTTTTGTGAGCTAGAGTTTTCTTAATTTGTCACCCCCGAAAAATTGTTGCGGGAGGTGGATAAATTGATTTTGATTTAAGTTTTTAGTGATAGAGTTTCATTTAAACAGTTTCTAATCGCTATTTGATTTGAATTTAATTGATTAGAAAAACTGATTGATTTGAATATGTTGAAGAGCTTTAGATCCTATCAACTCTGTTTTATGAGGATTAGATCTAACTTGACAAAAATCGGCCTCAAATATTTCACGATTTGAAACTCTTATTATATTTTATATTTTGTTAACTGACTCATAGACTAAATCGAGAAGCAAGCATCCTCTACACTTGAATTTAAGCATTCAAAGATGTGTCGGGGGCCCAAGTGTATAGTAATTTTAGGTAACTTTATGTTTAAACTATGAGATTGATTTTGTATTTTTTTATTTCTTTTATTTCAATGCTACCTTTCGTGATATTAAAATTTGCACAAATCTCTATTTTTTAGCACATGCAGTATTCATAGGTTAATTTCATCATCTAATTAATGAATTTATTGATCTTGAAAATTATAATTAGGAAGAAATTCCTTCATTTTGATCAAGCCCTATGGTTTCGTAGATTTTGATTTAGTATCTTTTCTATTTTTGTAGATTTTGATTTAGTATCGTCACGCTTGCTCAAGAAGAGTTGCAATCCTGGCGAAGAAGGCATTTTGATTTAGATTAGTTTAACTTCTGCACTTAGTTTACTTGTTGAGTTTTATAATTTTCTAACTTGATTATGCTCAATTTAAATCATATTTGATAAGTTATTTATTGTTTGTTTTAGCCACTCATGCTTAGCTAGACAATAATCACCTCCATATTCACATAAGAGTTATTAAACTCAATTTTAATTTATCCTTAGATTTTGATTTTATTTTAAGTTTGTTGTAAATTTGGCATTAGAACCCCCAAATTCTAATTAAAGCTTGCTTAATTTTAAGAAATTTGCAAGGAAACTCACTTTGTCACTTCAATTTAAGCCATGAAGATTGTAGAGTTTGAGTTTAGCCTCCCCAAAGTTTATGAGTCTAATATTAACCTCTCCAAATTTCACTTATATTTTAAATGAATATTATATTCTTTTCAAAATTTACTTTAAAGCCTTTTTTCATTTGACGCTATAAAATTAAATGTAGATTTTCTACTTAGCTCTAAGTTTAGTTTTACCCTCCTTTTTCTAAGTCAAAGATTTGACAAAATTTTAGCCTCCGTCATCCCTCAGGCTCAGGGGTGTTTCTTTCTAGATGCTATGAGTATGTGTATTCTCATGCACCACAACCTACTCTTTTTTCATCCCATCACCTCTTGAACAACGAGGACTTCAACTGCAAGAATACATACAATGCAATATATAATTATCCTCTTTTTCTAAGTTTGACAAAATTTAAAGATTTCTCTGGGAATGACATCTAACAATGGTTTGCTTATTGTGACTACCATTGAAGGTAGGGTATATCTTATGACACGTAGCCTTTTTTCATTCCATCTCTCTGAAAGCACAACGAGGTCTCAAACCCTGAAAGAATATATATATATATATATATATATATATATATATATATATATATATATATATATATATATATATATATATATATATATATATATATATTCACAAAATCACCACATGTTCAAATATTTCATGCTGAAAGCAAAAGAGAATGGTGTATGTGATTGAATGTAAGTAAAGGGGTGCAACAGAAAATCGGGAAGAATTTGCTCATCGACATTCTTCCCTCGACGGCGTAAGTGGGATGGCTAAATCATAATGCAACGCCGAAGTCACTTTATCGACATTTTTTCCCTGATTAAAAGGGGTGGCTAAGGCAGAATCGCGGCCGGAAGTCGAAGGAAGAATTGCCACGACAAAATTGACGGCGTAAAGCGAAGCGAATAGAAAATAAGAATTTTACGACATTTTCCGAAAGAAATGAGACTAAAAAGTAAGTGCAATGCTGAAAATCAGAAAATTAATCACGATTTTCTCGATTTATAATTCTATGAAAATGGGATAAGTTTAGTTTGGAGGCGGTCAAGGGAAGGGCTGCTGGCGGGTCAGAAAAGGCTACTGGCAGGTTGGCGCGGGTCAGTTCTCGGGTCAACAGCGCGGGAGCGGGTACAGCGGAGCGGGCCGAAGCGGGTCAGCGGGTTCGGGTTGAGCGCTTAACTGGCGAGACGGCGGAGCGGCAGTGGGCTCGAGTCGCGGGTCGCAGAAGAGTAGCGGGTTGAGGAACGGACACGTGGTGCGGGTCGGAGTCGGTGTGGTGGGTCGACGGGCTGAACGCGGAGCAGGCGCATAGGCGGGATCGCGGAAGCGGAGCGGGCTACGACGGCTGGTGGTGCGGGTGCGCTGGCGCAAGCGTGCGAAACGGACGCAGGATGCCGATGCGCTTTTGCGGCAACGCATGACAGAGACGAATCTTCAGCGGAACTGAACAGATAAAAATTACTAAGGAAAATCTTGAAAATGGGGAAGGGGTTATCCCTTTTTTTTTCTTTTGTTTCTCACGGGAGAGAGAGAGAGAGAGAGAGCAGGAGAGAGGGCAATTTTTCAGAATCAGGGAGAGTGGTTATTTTCAGAATAGGGGAGGATGAGAGGGAGAGAGGGAGAGTGGGAGAGAAATGATGGAGTTTATGGAAAATGGGGGGAGTAGTTATTTTTTTTCTTTTAAATTTTTTTTTTTAGAAAACTGAAAATGGGACGATTGAGCAGAGGGTAATTTGGGGATTTTAATTTTTTTGAATTTATTAAATATTTTTATATGGGTTTTCCACAAATGCACATAGTCAATCTATATATCAATTTAGCAAATCGTGAACGAATATGCTTCTTTCACGAGGATAATCGTTATTGAGAAATTGAGTTAATTTCACTGAATCGCATCAATTTTCGAGACTTGTCTGAATTGAGTGTGAATAGTTTTTTTTGGTAGATTTCAGCATTTCGAAGCCAATGTCGTGATTAATTTCACGAACGGAGGTTGTTTGACTCAGACCTCGATTGATATGGCTCGAATGACTGATTTTGCTTGCTCATCGTCATTCAATAATTATATCGCCAATTTTGACATTCTCAACACGATGGAGAAGTCCGCTCAATGGAGGTCATTTGAGTTGATTTTGGACATCCGAGATTTATGTACTTCAAATCACTTGACATTTGCACAAACTTTTCTGAATTGAGTGCGGGTAGTCTCATTTGATAGATTTCAATATTTTGAGTCTAACGGCACAATTAATTTCATGAACGGAGATTGTTCGGATATCATCACAACTTCCCGACTCTGATATGCGTGTCGACACATTGATAGCTCGAGCGCTTAATCGATTGATCGTTAGATTTTGCAATATCTATATTCTAATCAATTTCGACATTCTGAACACGATGGTGAAGTCCGTTCATCGATCGGAGGTCATTTCGACCATTTTCGGTGACGTTCAGTGTATTTTGAACCCCGATTTGCACAATATCGCTTCCGAAGTCCGTCAAATTCGATTAGTAGGCTTGTTTTGATATATGACACATATGTGGAGGTCAATAAATGCCCCCAACAAATGTGATTTGCATGCGAGTCACGCTTGAAAATTTTTAGGGTGACCATAGAATTTATCATTTTAGATTTTGATTGCAATAGCGGAGCTTTTGGGATTTATCATTGGTATGCTACCATATTACGGACATGCTAACTGACGGACTTGACCGATTTGTCAAAATTGACTTGTCAGATTGATAAGAGCTCTTACACCATCTACTATCTGCTTCAATGGCTTTGCTGAAGATCTCTTTCTTTTATGTCATTGTAGATTTGAGCTTCCTCAAACCCCAAACTTCATGCTTGATGGAGAAATTGATCTTTATTTTGATGAAGGACTCGGAGAATATTTATCAGTTTGAATGGATTGATTTGAAATTCCTTCAGCCTTGATTGACGGACTTGGATGAAGGATTGAATTTGTCAACATTGACTTGTCGTGAGGTGTATGTACGCCATGAACTGCTGCTTTGATTGAAGGATACATACATGACCTGACCTTCCGCTTATATGGGGTTGATGTTGAGTTATTATCTTAGCAACCTGTGCTTTAATAGACTGAATAACCATAGAATTCCTTTAGTTCGGCCATCAGCTTTGTATGAACTATGGAATAGCTTTCTCGGTCATGTGTATTTTGCTTTGATGGACTTGATGAGGAGGTAGGCTTTGATCTGTGCTTTAAGCTTCATCAAATCATTTGAGAATAGATTAGGATATCACCTTGCAGGTAATATGAAGATTGATTTGAGGCAGCCCTGAATTGAGTGTTTCCTCATATTGCCTTGATCTATTAATCAAGTAGAGAGATCTCTTAGATCCCAGTTGCTTGTAATCACAAAGCTGGATCTGGTTTGAGATTGAACAGCTATCGCCATTGGACTGACGAGCAGGGGCTCTTTCACTATGGTCTTTTTTTGCGGCTTGTTGAGTGAGGAGAGCGTCAGCAACTCGGTCATATTTGGGCTTGTTGAGTTCGACCTTTAGAACCTACTAATCTTGACTTTGGGTTTGTGATTTTGTCATTGATGAGATGAATAGGGCTCTTTCACCCTCTCACGCTTGTTGAGTGAGGAGCATTAGTAACTCACCATTTGTGGGCTTGTTGAGTTTGACCTTTATAACCCATCCTTGTCCTAGACTTTAGGATGTAGGGTTGATGTTTCCAACTTAATTGATTAAAGCTTCAAATCGAGAGAGTTCTTCTAACTTGATTCCGAAAAATGAGAGATAAATTTCTTGACATTTAAAGCTATCTTTTCATGCATAGAAATAGATTCTTTTGTTCTGCAAGACTCGCAACTGACGGTAATAATTATTGATATATCAGGATTTGCATAAAGCTCAATGTCAACCCTGAATAAGAATATATTTGAGGATCTCCTTTTTTTTTGATATCAACTCAAATAAATTTAATATAAAATAAAAAAATGCCCCTATCTGTGGAAAATTTTAAAGTACATTCGGAGAATTTTAAAATGAAAGTATACAAATACATCTATATTTGAATTGATGTACTCTAAAGAAGATTTTAATATACAACATTGATTTCATCGTATATAAAATTTAAAATGCCCCTATAACAGAAATTTTCATGGTAAAGTTCTCCATCTATAGTAGGTTTATTTAGAGATCTCATGAAGCATGATATCAACCTAAATAGATATACTAAAAAAATGCCCCCATCTTGTGGGGATTTCTATACCATGATAATGTGGTCCAAGTATAGTACTTTTTTAAGTATCGACCATTAATTGGCGCATTGGACTTTCACCCTTTATGTTGATGAGTTGGTATGCCCCTCCTTGGTATACTTTTTCAATGACAAAAGAGCCTTCCTAGTTAGGCTCAAATTTGCCACCAAATTTTCGATTATGAATAATTGGTCTTCTCAGCACCAAGACCAGTTCCCCTTTTTGGAATGTTTGAGGCCGCACCGTATGGTCAAAAGCTCTAGACATCTTAGCTCGATAGACTTCTAAATTTTGATGAGCTTGTAATCTAACCTCATCAAGCACATCGAGTTCCTCCATTCTCAGACGAGCATTTTGATCTTCAATTAGATTGTACGGGATGGCTACTCGAAGTGAAGGCAACTCAACTTCTGAAGAACGCTGCCAAATCAAATACCAATGAATAGGAGTGGCTTTAGACATCTTGTAGTAGTTTGATATGCCCATAGAGCCTCTTTTAGCTTGATATGTCATTCTCTTTTATCTTTAGTGAGAATCTTCTTGAGTAGCTTGACTAATATCTTATTGAAGGCCTCTGCCAAACCATTTGCTCTTGGATTATATATTGAAGAATATCACCAATCAATTTTGTGTCGATCGATGAATCTATAAATCTTTGCACTTTTAAAAGCTGTGTCATTATCAGAAATTATTCGGCGTGGCACTCCAAATCTATAAACCACATTATGCATGAAGAAGTTTATCACTCAGTCAGTAGTAACTTCTTTAAATGGAGTAGCTTCAGCACACTTAAAGAAATAATCACTAGATGAAGCGATGTCCAAATGATGGTGGATCTTGGTCCACATCCGCACCTCAACATTCAAATGGCCAGGATGCTATTGTTGGGTGTAAGGGATTTGGAGGTTGATGAATGAGATTGCCATGTACTTGACACTCATGATACTTCTTAGCATGATTAATAGTCTCACCATAGATACCAATAATAACCCATCCTTTTGATTTTTACGCCATCATCTGGGACTGACACTTAAAGTCCTTCATGGACTTCAATCATCACTTTGCTTTATCTATCTACATCACATTTGTTCAAAGGATATAATGATATAAAGTATCACTAACGAAAGCATAGTAGCATTCTCTTCGATTTGAGGATGAATATCGCCTTCTTTAAAGTATTCGAGAAAGGGTTGCCTACAATCACATGACTCTTCTGCAACAAAGGCTTCACACTGCTTTTCTGAGGTAATGTAATTCTTGGCTCTTCGTAATACAATTTCTTGTTGATTTTGGGGAGTATGAGGAGCAACCCGAGCCGGTCAAACTGTAATTCCTCCTCGGATTGATACTTTATCGGTTCTATAACTCTTCGAGTAAATATCATGACATAATCACCATTCATACTTATCATTTACTAATTTTGCTAGTGCCTTTGTTATTCTGATCGAGAGAGACTATGATATTTGATATTTGCTTCATAAGCTTGAGAACTCACGATAGAAAGCTAACTCAAGCTTGTTGATCTATGATGCAAGTACTTGATTTATGATAAGAGAATCGCCAAAGCGTTTTGAATGCCTATGAAAATGACTTCTACACCCACTAATGCTTCATATTCAGCTTCATTATTAGTTCTTGCTCCAATCCATATGATCGTCTCATTATCCCTCCTTTTGGTGTTATGAAGATGATGCTGATCCTTGCTCTTGCTCTTGAAAAATTTAGAGACTAGACTTGTTTGATCGATGAGGGTCCATCAAAGTACATTTCCTAAATTTGTGATTTTTCTCTTTCATGAATGATCATAATTTGCTTAAATCGTCATTAAGAGAAGAGTCCCTGTGGGATAGATGAAAAATCGCTAAGACTTATCCTTTCACCGCTTTTGAACATATGTGATATCAATTGCAAAAGCAATCGCCCATCTTGCAACTGGTCTTGTCATCAAGTACTTCTGGATCGATAAGATGAGTGTAATCTTGTGAGATAATATATAATGAAAGCTTTTGAAAAAAAGATCAATGCTAAACAATGCTTCTATCGAGAGTATCTCATTTCTCAATCGACGATATAATAATAAAGAGCATTCTCTTCTTTGCCTTGTGTTGTGCCAATAATGCTTCAAAGGACTCTTCTAATGCAGCTGTGTATAGAATGAGAGGCTTCCCAGGAGTAGGCGCTGTAAGGATCGGTGGACTTAACAAGTAAGTTTTAATACTATTGAAGGCTTCTTGGCACTCCTTGTCCCATTTGAATGGAGCATCCTTCTTCATCAACCTTGCAAATGGTTGACAGCGTCCTGATAGATTTGATATAAATCGACGAATAAATGTGAGCTGTCCTTGTAAAGAACGGAGCTGGCGCAAACTCTTCGGTGGAGGCATCTCCATAATTGCCTTGATTTTAGCAAGATCAACTTCAATACCTATATGTCATACAATGTACCCCAGGAATTTTTCAAAAGATACCCCAAATGCACATTTTAGAGCATTCATCTTGAGATTATATTTTTTGATTCTCTCTAGTACAATTCTCAAGTCTTCAAAGTGATTTTCACGATTTAAACTCTTTGCCACTAAATTGTCGACATAACATTCCACCTTTTGATGAATCAACTCATCAAAATACGTGTCATGACTCTTTGGTATGTAGCTCCAGTATTTTTCAAGCTAAAGGGCATTCTATAGATGCCAATAGGTGTTCTGAATGATGTATATTTTTCATCTTCAAGTGCCATTTTGATTTGATTGTATCTCGACGATCCGTCCATAAATGAGAACATGTCATAGTTGGAAGTGTTGTCCACTAATAGTTCTGATATTAGAAGCGGAAAGTCATCTTTTGGGCACGCCTTATTTAAGTCCTGAAAGTTAATGCAGAGATGGATTTGACCATTCTTCTTTCTAACTGAGACAATATTGGCTATCCAATCTGCATACTTCTCCTCTCGAATAAAACCTACTTCAATTAGCTTTTTAGTTTCTACAATCACCTGTTCTTCAATCTCCAATCTCATTCATCTAGGAGCTTGCTTAACAAGCGTTGCATCTGGTTTGATGGTTAGTTTGTGAACTGCTACATCAGGGGATAAGCCTGACATTTCAAAATATGTCCAAGCAAAGTAATCCCTGAATTCACAAAGTAGCATTTTCAGCTCTTCAACTTTCTTATCAGAATGGATGAAAGTTGGACGTGGATCATCTTTAGCCCCTAGGTTGACTTCTTTAAGTTCATCTATAGTAACTATTTGTCCACCATCTTCAAGCTCTTCAGGTGAGGGCTTGGCTTCCACTTCTTCATCATTTTTAGAAAGAATTTCATTGGAATCATCTTCTTCACAACTAAGAGTTTCTATCTCAGCCTCTATTATATTATAAAGCTTCTGAGATGATGCTTGAGGACTTCTTTGACTCCACATCTTATTAAAGACTTGAGTCCTATGTTTAGTAGTTCCCATATGAACTCCAAGCTTATGCATCATTCTTCGCAGCTTCTGTGGATAGTATATTGGTATTCTTGTTGGTACCATCTCCTCAGAACTTTTATGTTGAGCAGGTTGTTCAAAATCTTGAGGCTGAGACTCTTCAGATTTGTAAAATAGAGTTTCTATTTTGCCACTCTCACTCAACAGTGGCACATAGAATGTTATCAATTCTTCAATATCATGAACCTTCAATGGCGTGATTTCTTTGAAGCACTGCTGAGGGATGGGTATAACTTTGAGTGAGTCATCTGACTCTGTTAAGTGAGCTATCCTCCTTGATGCAACTATCGAACTCTATTTTCATAAGTAGATTCAAAATCATAGTTTGAATCGTAATCACTTATTTCATACGCTTTTCTTGAGAGCTTATAAGTTCCCTTAGTTTGACTGAGTATCTTCTTCTTTC